>JAUZNK010082244.1:0-13107 GCA_035046665.1 Euphysa ruthae | reverse complement strand
TTGTGTTAACAAGGCCCTATGCCCCTTAAACCAAAAATGCCTCATAACAAATATCGTCTATCAAGCAAAAATTGATTTGAATCTCGACAACTACGCAGCAAAATTTTACATAGGACTTTGCGAAACAGCCTTCAAACTACGCTTAGCAAATCAAAAAAAATCGTTCACAAAGAATATTGGAGCATCAAAAAACAAAACGGGACTCCAGTGGTTAAATGGGAAATTTAAAAAAAAATGCACACCTAATGTACTGCAATCAAAATCATCCAGCTTATACCTTGCGGAAAAAACAGAGATAATCACATTTAAAGGAGAAGGCCTTCTAAATAAAAGAAGCGAAATATTTTCAAACTGTAGACACAAGAACAAGTTCCTCCTTGTTAGATTTGATACGAAAGATTAGCCTGCTCCATATCCTACATTGAAAGTAATTACACTGCAATGTAGCATTTTTAACGTTTTTTAGGTATATATTTTTGTAAACTCATCATTGGCTGAGGATCACTGGGTAGCACCAGAGTGAAACTTTAAGTACCAAAAAGAATTTTTCTTCTTCTTCTTTTACCTTTTATATAAATATATATATACATATATTTCATTTCATTCAATTAAATTTGAAATTAAAATTGGAACATCTGAGCAACCAAAAACCAGCAAGACTAAGGGTTGTTTTGGTCTGACAGATCTGCCCTGAGCTCATTTCTTACACCTGCTATTTAAATGTTTAGTATGTATAGTTTAGTTTCAAACACAGATTTTATAGTATGTTTCTACCTACAGTAAATTTTGTCAATTCATTGATTCTTTTCATTAAATTCCAAACTTTTTTGCTCTTTGAAATTTTAAAAGGTGGTGTAGACAAACAGATCAAAATGTTTACAAACCATATGTATTTGCAGTTCATAGCCAAAGGATTTTACCAGCATCAATTTAACTCTCTGTTTATTAACTTACCATTATACTACTACTAAAACACTTTTTAACTGGTTTTTGAAACTTTGTTCATGACAATAATTGGTATACAATTGAAAAAATTTCCTTAAATATCTACTACCACCATTTATATAATCAACTCAAAACCTGTTTTTGTAATAACTCGGTGATATTTAATGCCATCAGCCTTAAAGCAATTTTGACCAAGTTACTTATTAATTTTGTCAGATCAAAAAATCTTAAAAAAAATAATTGTCTTCTAAACAAAACTATGGACACCAAATCTTAAATTAAAAGTAACTGAATCAGTAAACAATGTAGTTTCAAATAAAAAAAGAATCTTTTGAAAATTATAGAACACTGAAAAAAAACCAAATGTATCGAAGAAATATTTCATGAAAAACAAAAATTAAAAAATCAAAGATAATTACCATGAATTGTAAAATTTCCCCTGACTTTTCCCATACCTTCGAAATATAGCTAAAAATTTTGTCTAATTCCGATGACTTTGTGGACACCCTTTAACATATTTTTCTCAATCTCCCTGAACTAGCCTGTAAAACAAACCCCAGATTTTTTTTCCGTCCTAATAAATTAGCAAAATCTTAGTGGGATGAAAGGACCAGGTTAGTGTATATACGGTGGGAATAATCATCATACTGCATGGTCACGATGGATTCTTTAGTTTTAGTTAAAAAAATCCAAGGAGAAGGAAAAATTAATTTGAATTCAAACAATAAATGCCATTTAGAAGATGAGAACTTATTTGTGTGAAAAGTAAAATGAAAGTAAAATTCCAGGTAACTGAGTTTATTCCAGTTCAATTTTTTTCCATCCAGAAATAGAGCCTTTTTTGACCTTTGACAAATGTATCTAGCCTTAGATGGCTGTTCGCTCTGTCATAAAATTTCTACTGCTTGAATCGATTTTTGTCACCAACTTCGCTATCAAACTTTAAAAATAGCTCTCCTGCAGAAGCACGTTTGATTTTTCCGGGATTTTTGGCATTTCTGTCTACTTTCTGGGTTTGGATGTTGAATAAAAGTTTTTCTTTAAGTTATAATATTCCATCTAATACTTTCAATTGCTGGTAAATATACAATCGTTGTTTCTGGTGTACCAGCTAGCTTCGCTGATTTAATTTGTTGTGCAGAATATAAAGAGTCGTTTCCTCTCTTTTTCATGTTTGCTCGTATTTTTCATGTGTATACTTTTACTTCAGATGGAGAGTGAGTTTGTTCATTTACTTGCTCGTCTGCTTCGTTCGACTTAATTGAAACTTACATTGACATTTTCTTCGTAGCTCACAATCCCATAAAGAATATCGATTTCCTAACGCTTTTTAAAGTGTGAAAAAATACGGAACTTTAGTTGCTTTTCGATTTCCCTTTTCAATTGCATTATACTCCATTCTCTTTATTATTTTTTCATAACTGTTTCTTTGCCTTTTTCAAAGCAAATTTATAGATTAACTTATTAAACATATGGAAATATTTCATATCATAGTAAGGCCAGTTCTACTACACACATTTATGGCAACAGATTCTGCGTATTAGAAAATGATAAAACGTTTTATAATAAACTTTTGTTGTTCTTTTTTCAAAACAATAAAATTAAAGAGAATTCTTAAGGCTTTCTTTTTAATGTATATTTTTGCTACATTCCCTTTACCATTTCTTTCCTCAATTTTTTACAAACAATTGATAAAATATTCTTATATTACTGTGAAACCAGATGATGTATTTTCACACAAAAACTACGCCGCCAATGAAAAAGAAAGAAACCTGATATTAGAAATAACTTTTTTGAGTATTTGAAATTCGCGAATATTTAAGGTACTGGAAAACAACTCAAACTTTAAAATAAGTTAATGATGATGGGTAGAAATTTTCCGGGTAGCAATTTTCCGGACCAGAAATAATCCTCGGTAGCAATTATCCGGGTGTAGCAATACTCCAAGGGGAATTATCCGAGTAGCAAATATCCGGGTATCAAATTTCCCGTGAAGAATTTTCCTAGAACCAAATGATCATTCATTACTGTATACAATGCTAAAATCAACTTTCGCCTAAACGATATCATTACAGTTGCTACAAAAATTTTAACATAAAAAAAATTTTTATCTGACGAAATTTTTCAAAGAAATAATTTGCTACACCTGTCGAAGAAACTGCATAAAGCATGATTGCGTCTAAAATCTATAGAAATTAAATGTAATGATGCTGTTTTATTACTTCATGGGGAGGAAGACCTCTTTAACCTTGAAAATCTCAATAAAGACACTGGTTGGCAAACCAATAATTGTCTTCAGGAGTAGGTAGAGTATACCATCTTTTCTTGTACCCCTTCTTCGTCTATTACTATGGATGCAGTACAGCCTGCATTGCCATATCTGCCCTAGGTGGACGAATACCAATCTCCCTACTGTCTTTGTTTGTCTGATGAGTATAGGATGCTCATAATGCCTTTTAGCTGTTTCTGTTGAGTCTACCGAGATAGTAGTTTATTGGTTGTTACAATGCTGACTGGTAAAAATTAGCATGAACTCTTTACTAGAGATTTAGAGAAGCTGCCTCCATCAACAGTTGTTAAACAACGTTGCAGTTGTGTCTCTTTTGTTCACCAATATTGGTGGTCTTTGCAGTAATTTTTCTCATGTAAAACCCTTTCTTTCTAGTTCATCACGTTATTTCTTGGAAATTTGTGAAACTAATCTTGATCTTTCCATAAATTCGCCTGACTTCATTGTACCTGGTCCTCAATGGCCACTCTTTGAACTGTTACTCTGTAAATTCGAGTGTTTCTAATGATTCTGCTCTGTGACCTACACGTTTCCCAATTTTGAATACAGATTTTACGGATAGTTTCTTTGTAAGCTCACTATATATGCGGTTGATACTACTTTTTACTCATCTTTGGGGAAGGCTATCAATGCTTTTGATAAAGTTCAAATAGCAGCTGATTTGAATGATTTTCACATTGTTGTTGAGAAATGGTTGCCGTCATTCAATGCTACAAAATCTAAGTTTATTTCCATATGCCATGTTAGGGCACCCTTCTTTCCATTTGTGCTGATGAATGGTAGTGAACTCACTGTATCTATACAGATTCGTTTGTTTGGCCTAGCATTCACAAACAAGTTCTCTTGGTATCCCTACATTGAATCCATTGCAAAAATTTGCTGCCATGAAGATTTATTTTTTGTTCCAAGTGCGGCATTTGCTTCCACCCGAGAGTATACTTTATATCTATAAAGCTAACATTCCACTATATATTGGATATTGCTGCCATCGAATCATCTATTATTCATTGGTCTATAGTACTACTTGGTGTCTTTCAAAGATCTGTTCTTAGCCCATTCTTTTTAATATATTCATAAACGATATAATTTTATTTATTGATGAATAAAAAGTTTGTAATTTTGCAGATGACAACATCAGCATTTGACAGTTTTTTTATAATTAGTTCATCAAGCCAAAAATTGATACATAAATTGCAGTAAAGTGTTTCAACAATAGTTACATGGTTGCAAATTCCGTTAAATTCCAAGTCTTGAGTAAAGGGGATGTGTGCCTTAGCTTTGAAACCTTTTATTAGGTTCTATTCTATTCTTAATGCGTGAACAGTTAAAGTTCTTGGTGTAATCAAATGACAGTTTCTTAGTTTTTTCCCTCTTACTGAAGCTATATGTGAAATTTCAAATCAACGTTTCAAGGCCAAGCTAAGGCAAATAAACTTAGAAATGCATTGATCGTGTCTGTTTTTAACTCAATAGTTTAAAAGTAATATTTAACATGGCTGTTCTCCATTATTAGTTGAAGTCATGTATCTATATGACCGCACATACTTCAATATATTTTTAAATATCAAATTTTTTAATTTGATTTTATTCTGGTTGGATTGAATTTGTTTCTTTTTTAAAATAGTATTGTAATGTTCCAATTAAAAATAAAGATTAATTCCTTACTTAGCTACAACGCGTGTGTAATAGATTGGAGTTGTCACGGAATAGGATTAGGCTCGGAAAAAAGTTTAATACAATAGATTCTGAAGAGTGTGATAACGGTATGTTTTATTGAATTGAATTGACAGCAACTTCAGTGAGTTTCGGATTGAAATTTAAATACCCGCAGGTGCAGTTCGAACAATAAATTTCGTTTTGAACGGCTAAGATTTTAATTAATAAAAATTATCGTATTATATCGTATCGTATCGCATATTGGTTAGGTGCAAAGAGAAATTTTTTAGAATAATATTTTCGAAATTTTCATTAGGTATAATTCGAACCAAGTTTTTTAGGTTTTGATTATATATAATTCAAATTCATAATTAAAAAAAAAATTTTTATCTTAAAATGGCTCAAAATATGAATACTTAGTTCCGTCTACTTTATCTGTGGTACAGTTTTTCAACTTCTTTCTTTTAGTACTTTTTGAATGTGGGATCTGTGTTACATAAAGCTGATTCGTTTTCATAATTACTTTTTGAGCATGAGCAGTGGATTTAGCATCTGACTGAAAGCTATGCCTGCCTGTGACATAGTGTCCCTTATCCATCTTGATATGCTATCAGAAGATGTCTTCTTACTATCCGCCTTTTCAAAGAGCTAAAGAAATGCAGGATCTTATGCACGTGTTAATCTGATACCCAGGTATTGTTTATTAGAACTTACAAGACATAATCTAATCATCTGTTTAAATGCACGAAATAATAGTTGCTCTTGCTTTTTATTTTCTCTTCAATGTTTTGTACTTCATCAAATACAAATGTACCTTCAATACCACATAAGTATATATATATGTCAACTTCGTGTGTTGAAGTAGTTGCTAAGCGATGATCTGACTCCACATATGACATTGTAGCCTCGTTGAAGCTCTTCAGTGAGAAATTCTAGTAAATATCTTGTATCAACCTCGACTAACACCCCTTTTGTCACAAAAATTTTCCCATTTTTGATGTATATACCCATACTTGCGTTTGGTGCTGGCCCACCAATCAGCTGAAATGAGTCCCTTTGTTTTCCGATGAAACATCAATTGCCTTGATTTTAGTTGGTACATAATACCAAGAGTAACTTGAGATTCGGTGTAAACAGGTGGTTTTTGTTTGTGCCGGGAGGTAATAGGTTTTGCTTAGGATTAAAATTGGTTTTTCTATTGCAAATTCCAGTAATTGGGAAAATCACGTTTGAGTTAGCCAACAGGAAGCGAATAGTAGTGTCTTGTCTGATTCCCTTTATACCTTCATTACGACTGAGCATATCATTTTAAAAGGCATAAGGCATAAGGATACGTATTTTCCAATATGATAGTCATGGAACCAATCAAGGCCGATCCAGGGTCTGGCATGCAGGAAAAATATGGTTAAACCTGTTTATTAGTTCTAGATGCAAGTAAATCAATACTAGGAATACAAAGTTATTTTGTAAATGAAGCATCGTTTAATTTCCAAGAAACTTCATTTGCTAAGAAATTATGTTTCCCAGGAATGTGAACACCTGCTGTAAGAGATGTTTGCCAGATGCTCCTGGCTAAATCACTGCAATTAATAGATTTATTTCTACCCTTTTTATTGTCAGGGGCCTTTTTATGCTAACCCCAATCCATAGCGCCCATTGGATTGTATTTGCTGTTTAAACATTGTTTGCCTGTTCTGCAAAAATTTAAGTTGGGTGTTTCTCTGTTGGTCCATCTGTGTTTTTAATATGAAAGGTCTTTAAAGAAATTTATCCAAAACCTGATTCTCCAAGAATTTTTGGGCCCTGAATTACAATGAAACAGAAATAATAACCCAGTTAACAAATAAGAAAAGTAAAGTTTTATTAACGTTTTTTGATTCGTATTTTCCACCTGAAATTTCTCTTTCTTAAGTCTGGACTCTTGTTAGAATCTAGTTTTTCTTTAATAGTTTGCTTTATTGCTATTCAGATTTCATATGACGATAAGCTTTGTCTTGTATCCGGTGTGCAATAACTTCGTTTGATAAAGGAATTTTTGACATGAAACGAAGCAAGCGGCCTAGTAAACAAGTTTTTTTTTTTCTATTTTTAAAAAAATTTTAGCTACATATTTGGTGCAAGGACGAAGATAAAAATGCTTTTTTATTTCATCTTTGTCATGCTAAATTAGGTGACTGCTGAAAAATTGGTCAGCGTGCGGATTCGAACTCCCTAATTTCTGGAAAAAACCCTCACTACCAAAGAAAGCACTTTTCTCATTTCTTTCTTTTTTTCGATTATTAAAAGAAAAATGTTTCATTTTTTCATTTTGTTCTAAGATTCCTTTAAAAATTTTTTTAAAATGTAAAAAAATTTGAAACGTCTTTTCTTCGGCAAAGTACGATTGAATCTCCAATAGCTGCACAACCTATTTTTAAGTGTCCCCTGTAATAAACACCGCTTCTAATTTTGGTTTCATTTTTTTTTGGTTCCATTTTTTTTTATATATGCTTTTTGTAATAAAAGCCTGGACCTTTGTAAGTTGGAGTTTATTAGAAAATAGTAGTAGATATGAACAAATTTGCATTTAATCATCAGGAAAATTTATTTCTACATATTTTTTTAAACACATGCCATGCCATGCCATACACCATATTCTTTTCTTAATCGGCTTGTCAATCAATGGTTACTTTCTAAGGTAATATATTACATAATGAAAAGAAATTTAAAAAGAATCTCTTGAGAGATGTTTAAATCTTTCGGGAAATATTGTTATTCTTAAGAATTCATAAACTCTTCAAACAAATATAATATAAAAGATGACTGAATAATAATATTGAGGTGTAACGTTTAATAACGATAAAGTAACTATAAAATTATTATAATTTTGATAATCATAATGTTATAATAAATAGATAATATAGAGGAAGTTTTAATATCATCGCGCAATTAAAAACTTAGTAAACATTTATTAGATCTCTCTTGTTTCTACTCTAGGAAACTGTTAACTAGTGACGACACAATTCTTACCACGTTTCGTCAGTCACATAACTCAGCAATATTTGTAGCCAGAAACTTTTGTATCAGTTATTATCTTTTAATCACCCAATCAAGCATTACCGATTAAATAAGAATTATCAACATAAAGAAATGCTTAAAGTGGAAGGTTAGAGTTGTTGGTTTTCAAAATATTTTGTCAACTACAAATAATTAAGTAATATATAATAATTAATAAGTATATGATTGTTCTTTGCGAAGTATCATATGATTTTTCTTTTTATAGGTGCATTTATGAGCGTTTTTGCTTTTATGAAGTTGCCATTGACAAAATTTATTGGCTAATTTTTTTAAAGTTATAGCAAACTTGCATTATTAATTTATAAATGTAACTAAAAATTGTGTGTTTTCTTATACATTATATAGTCGTTTTCATGGGCAAGCCCCATAAACTTAAACCCCACTAACTTTTGAATAACTATTTTTTGAAATTACCTGAAATTTTATGACTAGAGAGATAAAGAGATGGAAAGTATAACTTTTGCTGAAATATTGCACGCTGTAAAAAAAAACAAGAAAATAGGATAGACAGTCAAGTTATTACACTTTTTTAAGAATATTTTTCCAAATCCATTGTTAATACTTTTTGCGGAAATTTATCACTTAAAATTTTGTATCAGCACTTTTTTCCACCTATTCTATAAAAATTGAGAGTACGATGCTCAAAAGGGCGGTAAAAGATAGCTAGTCAGACCAAGATCAAAAGTCTAAATGTTATATGTTTTATTTATACGATTTTTCTAAAAGCTTTAACTGTCAAAGCATAAAGCTTTGAAGTCAAAATAATCTTGATGACAGAAACAATCTTTGGAATTCACAAGTTTCAATAGCTTTCAAACGACTTTTTAATTGACGACTTTTTTATAAATAAACGAAGGAATGATAATTAAAAGCTATCTGAAAGGAATATTAGAAAGGAGTGCTGATAGGGCAAAACCATATTAGAAATTTTAAAATCAGCTTTAAACTAAATTAGTGCCAAGGGAATAATAACTAATTCAGAAATTCAAAATATTTAGGGCGGTTTGCCCAGGCAGGGGTTTTAAGTGCGATTCATGAAATTTTTTTCTAATAATAAACTTTACTATTAACAATTTAATCGTTTGAATATTTAAGTTTTTCTGAGGTGTCATAAATATGCTGGAAACAAAAAAAATTCCAAAAATTTTTATATTCTGCTAGAAATATTTTAATAATTTATGCACTTACACGAATGTTTCTGTAAAACTAATACGAAAAGGATTATCTGGACACCAAAAAATCGCGGATCTTGTATAAACAACAGCGTTATTAGTGAAAAAAAAAACTCAATTAACAACAACAAACTTTCGACAAGTTGTTTTAACTGCAATATTTTGCAAAAAAATTCAAATTTTAGTGTTCAAGTGCTATAGATATTTAATTTTTAAAACTTTTGTATTTTTTAAATGATTAATTTGATTGGTATTTAAGCAGGTTTAAAATATTATAAAGTACGTTAAATCTAACTCACAAACACTAGCTTGAAATTTTAAAATAAAAATAACCTAAATCTTGACTTAACTTCCTTAAAGGAGGGTATCTTGAGTTATTTCAGGTTTTACCCAGGTCAATAAATTCACGTAACAAACTTTAGTTAATACATATCTGACACTTGCTAAGTTTTTTCATTGATCAACTCCTGATAGTATGAAACATCCTTGATTAAGCGCTGTTTCCTAAAATTTTCATAAATTTTTGGAAACAAGCAGCATTAAAACCAGTCTATTCATTTACGTAGAATATGAAGATGGTTTAGATTTTTGCAAGCTACAATGCACATCTTTTTTCATAAAGAACATAAAACGAACCAGCACTTGTAAGCACTTGTAAGTATAAAATGAACCTACTACATATAAGTATAATATGAATCTGGTACTTATACGTAATAAAATGAACCTAGCACTTATAAGTATAAAATGAACCACTGTCTTAAAAATTTCGAGATTTTCTTGAAATTTTCTTCACAAAAAAATTATTTTTTACTTACTTCTCATCCTGCATACCAAGTGAACATATTTGAGCTCTTTCAATTTGTTTGGACATTAAATTTACAACAAATTGTTGATCAGCTGTTACCATATACGTGCATATGCAGAAATAAATTTATATATGTTTTCTAGTGGATAGAAATATTTGAAAAGTCAAGCAATTTCCTGTGTTAGAAAAAGTGTGCGCTGGTCTTTCTCAGCCTTTTTTTATATTACCTATATAAATTCCTGAGTTCCTGATGCATATAAGATATACGCACAATAGTGATAAACCATTAAGATTGTTGCAATCTAAATGCTATTTAAAAGCAAAGTTATCAATCTAATACAATTTTCTGATAAGAAAACAATTTATTTTAAAAATGTACTGCCTCTTCCAAAGTAGATACAAAAATTAAAAAAAAAAAGACACTTTACAAACTCCAAAATTAAATAAAACTTTTATAAGTATCTAGTTCATAAGGCTATTGTCCCTAAAAATAAAGTTTTAGGGACATGTTAAGAACATACTCAGCCATCTGCTCTACTCTCTCTGAGAATGTCCATTCCCTGTGAAAAAATCCACTCCCTGTGAGAAGATCCACTCTCTGTGAAAACATTTACACCCTGTGAGAACATCCATTTCTTGTAGAACATCCACTGTTTTACTCAATCTTTCGACAGAAATACAAAATTTCGATATAAATGCAACGTATCGATATGAAAGATAAATTGATCAAATGTTGGCAAAGGATATTAAACATTTAATTATTCTTTCTTATAAGAACTCTTTTTTTTTTCACCTGAGGGGTATGAAAATTTAATTACAAATGATAGCAGATATCTAAAGTCCAAAACTGTTATACTAAACCTTTATATCTAACTTAAAACTCAGATTCTTATAGATTACTAAAACTACTTCGTGTATTTTTTTCAGAGCTCAAAAATTAATTTAAAAAGCAGAATAAACGTTCATTTGGTATTTTAACAAATGTTTGAAAAAGTTCATGTCATCTGTGACAATAGTTCGAAGTTCAAAATGGTAAACTTAGGACGCAAAAGCATCACCACAGCATAAAAAAATTACTTAATTATTTAATTGCGTAACCCTATCTTGAATTTTGATATGTATTTAATTCCCATCTCTAATTGAGCTACGTATGCAATGCTTTGATAAAATAACCAGGACTATATTCACTTGGCACTGATGAAAAGGGTCCGACAAAAAAAGCAGTCTGTAACATATTTTATTCATATCTCCATAGAAACAAATAGACAATACAAGAATATAATAAAAAGCAAGAATTTTATGATGCAACTAAACCTCATACATCATTAATTATTAAATACCGCTCCCCAATAATCTAATTTGTTTCAGATAAAATGTCTCCAATAAAAAATGTCACCATCTATTTTTAAATCATATGCGCTTTAATTGTTTCCTACTCCCTCTCCCCGACATGTAGAATTTGACCCTTTATTTGCCCCATGGTATGAGATTATCCACGGATATTCGGCCTGATTTATCTTGAAAATTTTCTAGATTTCCCAAGAATTTTAGATGAAAATATCTGGTATGATTGAAAATTTATTAGTACTTTTCATTTGATGGAATTTTTACTGAAGGATCTATTTAGTCTTTTAGCTATATTCAATGTAAGTTCTAGAATTTCTTTAGCCACTAAGATATTGTTTTAATTTTAATTAACGATGTAACAGATAATTTATGATCTTCCCCCAAGATATATTTATCTTATTTTCAGTGGTCAAGGAAGTTTCACCAAATAAAATGAGCTTTGATCTAACCACGATTTTTAACTAGAGGTTTCAGTCGAAAATGCCTTTTCTAAATGAAAAGCTCGTATTAATAACTATTTATCGATAATTCTCATTATTTTTTCTGTACAAGAGAGTTTTGAAAAATTCATCTGAAAAAACACTTACGATTTTCCATTTTTTAACATTCATGGTTTTTTTATTTCAAATATTTTACCAGTATAAGATAGCAATTTAAGTCACTTAAAGTGCCAATTTATACACTATGGAGTTATAGCTCAGTTCTTAGACTCCCACTTGCTATATCTTTTCCTGCCCGTTTTCTACTGGCTCACTAATCTTATTCGAAAAAATTGGGTGAAATTTATAACACACTCATAAAGCTTAAAAGAAATATTCAGAAATATATTTATTTATACATATTTTGTTCACACTTTAGGAGGCATACTATTCCAGCCTTCAGGTCTTATTATACAGCAAGTATACACAACCATACACAATAGAAGACCATACACAATATGGTACAATAGAAACAATAGAAACTGTAACATTTTTATAAAACAAAGTTCAAATATTCATCTATTATATTTTGCAAATTAATTTCTATCGAATGATTGCAGAGCTTTACCAAGTTACACATCAGATTATATTAATTATAATTACACGAAATTGCCGTCACATCCTACCTATCATTATCAACTCTGAGCTCAGTTGATTTTCAATCCAGAAATTCTGTCCGGTAATATGTCGTTAAAACAAATTTGGGAATTTGTGTAAGTTATCTCTTCTGCCGTATAAAATATATTTGTAAGATATCGCTAGATAGTGTTTCTACGATTTCAGTGTAAAAATAAGTGTGCGATAAATAATGAAAAGCTAAGGCAACATCAATATTACAGGTGTAGAGTAAATCAAATGTGTCTATTAATTTAAGTTTGGGTTTATGTTCTCTCGAATGACTTAAACCAACCTGTGGTCATGAAAGTATTGGATCATGGGTAGTCACAATGTACCGAGATTTTGGGCTGTAAAATATAGAAAGAGATTTTTCAAATATAACACCGGAATGTGGTTTAAGAATAAGCAATAGGAAGGTTATATTATTCTAAAATCTGCAAAAAAGTATAAAAAAAACATAAAAGAAGATTTTATGATATCTGCTTAGAGGGTAAGAATTTACAAACGTATGTTTAGGATGTTTTCTATCAAATATATAAAAATAATCACTCACTTGCTCACTCACACACTCACTCATTCATTCACTCACTCACTTACTCAATTTCTCACTCACTCACTCACTTACTTACATGCTTACTTACTTGCTTACTTACTTACTTATTTACATACTTACTTACTCACTCACTTACTTACTTACTTACTTACTTACTTACTTACTTACTTACTTACTTACTTACT
>JAUZNK010082243.1:0-26041 GCA_035046665.1 Euphysa ruthae | reverse complement strand
GTAAAGATCCGGATCTAGTGACCCGGAGATTTGTGGCCATGTCATATTGCCATTGAACCATTCTTCTCATAAAAATTGCGCCTGTTGTAAAAAGGAATACGAAAAAGACAAAGTATAGATGCTTTGCTCCTTGTACGACCAATGGTTTCCTGTTTAGAATATTATGTATTTTAACAAGTATGTTAATTTTATGTTCCAAATTCAATTTTGAAAATATATTCAAAGTTCATTGGATTTAGCTGTTAACTACTCATGTTCTTTATTCTTACCTACAGTATAGTAGTTATCATTGACTTACCTACAGCATAGTAGTTATCATGGACTTACCTACAGTATAGTAGTTATCATTGACTTACCTACAGTATAGTAGTTGTCATTGACTTCCAAAATTTTGGGAGTTGCTTGCAGAAGTTGAACTTGAATGCATTGCCTCAATTATTTATAAACGTGACATCAATGGAAAATCTGTAAAAGTGCCGGATGGACATTTGACCGTTTCATGTTTATTTGTGAGTGTATACACAACGTTTCAACCAGACATTGCAAATATACATCAGTCTGATGATTATCTACTCACCCAACCAATAAAATTTATAATGGTGACCACGCAAGACTTTTTTGTCCATCCGACACTGCAAAAAGTATGTTTTAAATAAAAAAATTAATACAAAAGACGGCTGGCATTACCCTAACCATATATTTTCAATAAGATTTTCACGCAAAATATTTGAATTTTAGATAGAATTATAGTTGAAACAATTCTCTGACAAAAGCGCTATTTTTATCCTGTCTATCCGACACCGTGATATAATTACTCGCTGCTCCAACAATATGCATCAACTTATTGTAACCAATAACTTATCTAAACCAATAAAGATATTTTCATCTGGTTATTTTTTATTTGACACTGAAGTATTGCTTGTCCGTCCGTCGGCAACATTGTGCAGAATTTCGGAAATTCACAAAATTTTTTTAACCCGTCTGTTAAACCATTTTAACTGGTTTGAGTTCGTTCATAAAAATAATTGATCTTGATAGATTAGTAGCTTTGTATGAAAAATAAATCTAAACAGTGTTACTTACTCTAGGTGTTATTTATTATAAGGGTTGGCGAGCACGCATTAATCTGGTTAGGTACGACAGAGTATTTACACATCAAACAAATATATTTTCAAGAAAAAAAAAAAACAAAAAAAAAAACAAACCTTTCAAACTTCGATGGTTCAGCTCTAACTCGATTAAGTATTTGTTTTAACGTAGGATTACGGTGTAAAAACTGACCAGCAAGCTAAAAATGCGAAAGTCAATAGTGCATTGCAAAAAATTAGCTGAAAAAACATAATTAAAAGTTCTGTTAAAAACTGCGAGCCATAATTAAAAAGAAAGAGACGGTTTGATGCATGGTTTTCATTTTACCGAATATTTGGATAGATCTCTAGAACTTGTTGCTCTCTTTGTAATGGTGCCAGAGATTTGGGGATAAGAGTGTACGTGCTCTTCTTTAAGTTACTTTACGCTTATGTGCAGAGAGGTCAAAACATTTCTTCAGCCTTAATGATCCTGAAAAGTAGAAGTGAACTGATTTAAATTTTCCAAAATTCATTACTATGACCTAATTAATAAATAGGATGGTCGAGAAATAAAACAAAATATTTTCAAATATGATTTGGTCAAAAGCTAACGAGATAAAGCTAACTTACACTATGGTTGTTGACAAATTGGAAGAAATCTCTCCTGCGAATAAACTGACAGCCAGGGTATTCTGACGGAGGTAACTCTCGTTTGGTGACTTGTGAAGAACTACGAGAAGCAGTGCTTTCATTTGAAGAGTTACTAGAAGCTGCAGCAGTTGTAACAGGAGTATCGTTTCTAGAGGTTGGCAGGGAAGCTGTCGAGGTAGGTTGGATGTTGGATTCAGGTATTGCTTCTGGTAAATTGCCTGTACGTTTTCCTGCTCGTATCGTACGCCGTAAACTTTGATATCTAAACACATAAATTTTATTTTCTTATTTTTTTTCATAAACCTGAAGATGTTTTAAATGACTTAAAATGTCTACTTCACGTCCGGTGATATTTTAATGGCCAATAGCAAATGTTCTCAATAAAAAAATAATAAGGATTTAGAAAATCTTTGGTGGTCAGTTTAAAAATCAGGACAAGTTTGATTGTTGAAGCCAAAATTTTCTGTACCTTTACGAAGAGCAAAATTTTTTGTAACTTTTTCCCTTAAAAAGTGAAGAAAATACAACAACATTTTGCTGAGCTTATTTTTGCATTTTAGGGAAAAAAACCTGCAAAATGACTTAAAGTATTCCGTGTTTAACAATAAAGAAAAAAAAAAAAAAAAAGAAAGAAAAGTGTATTACCTTCTGTCATACTGATCGTATTGCTCATTCACGTTACTACCAGCAGGAGTTACAGAAATTTCTAGAAAATAATATTTTTAAAAAATCATGAAAAATTACGGAAGAAAATTTGGAAATAATTTACAGTCTTCTCTGCTGCATTAACCACAAATAGTCGTAATATATATCAATTTCATTTTATTTTTCAAAAATTTCCAATTTGTATTGATATCTCCAAACAGCCATAAAAATAAACTTGAGTCGCTAATTATAAAAATAAATGAACATAATATAATTTTATCGTATAGTTTGTTTTTAATTTTTCAGTAACACCGAAGTAAAATTCATTATAGCAGATTTTTTGATTTTTCTCAGGTATGAACCATGTTATGTATACTTTCACGCTGGCCATTTATTCATTCGTTCCTAATAAATTCCATATGAACAATTGTAAGGCGTGAGTCTTTTTGTTATAAATAAGCACATAGTGACTGATGGACACCCAAAATTCAAATAAAAGGAGCTTTGAATAAAAATACGCTCTCGTTAGATCAAGAGATCAAGAGATATCGCATTAAGTGGTGGACCGAGTAGAGAAAAGCAAGAATTGCTCTGAAATATCCAGCAATAGAGAAAGACTAATTGAACTATTCTATCTAACCAAGCTTCACACAACCAATAATTCATTTCTTTCTAAGCATTTAAGTTGAAAATTCAACAGAAAATAGCTCAACTATCAATGGGAACAGTTACAACTAAACTACAATAGGAACAGTTACACATATAAACTACCAATGGGGACATATATATAAGTGTAATATATTGGAAGTGGTTTAACAATCTGATGTTAAGCTTCGCCAAAAGTGAATCAACATTGAAAACAAACTATAATTATTCAATCATCATTAAAACAACAGTTATTAAAATTTAGAAAACTTAACCAAAAAAAAAAAAAAAGCCTCAAAATTTCAATAAAAACATGGAAAAGAATAATTTTAACAACGAAATCAATAAATTCATAAATTATATATAAAAATATCGTTTTTCTATTTAAATTTAACAATTAAAGCATCTATTTGATAACATCGCATACTGCGTGTTCATTTCTAGACAACTGTGAAGGTCTATTTGACAGCATCACATCCAGCGCGTTCATGTTTAGATAACTGAGAAGGTCTTATAAAAGACTTAAAGCACTTTTCACATTCGAATTTTTTAGTGTCTAAATGCGTCTGCATGTGCGCTCGCTGATTTGAACGATCAGCAAACGCTCTTCCACAGTATTCACATTTAAAAGGTCTCTCCCCTGTATGAGTCCTAATGTGCCCTTGTAAAAGCCATGGTCGACTGAAAGCTTTTCCACATATCGAGCATTTGCAAGGCAGAGTGTGCGTTCGAATATGCATTTTCAATGCTCCTAGCGTCATGTAGTCTTTAACGCAGTATTTACATGAGTATGTGCGTGGTGAATCAGTATTGGTATCAACACTTGTAGATGAACCATGTACTTTTCGTTTCTTATGTGAATTTTCTTTAGTTCTAATGTTAGTTCTTGTAGATTTTGGTTTTGTATCAAATACTGGTGTTGTAGATTCTAATGGCTTAGGTATCGAATCACAGAAACTATTGCCATATTCTAGCGAATTCTTTTTCGAATTAAGCACTTGGAATCGATGCTTCAATTCTTCTGCTTCGTTAAAATCTGAAGGTTGTACAACAATTATATTTTCTTCTGCATGGAACGTGTTGAAATCATCTGTAAGAAATTCAGCAGCCTTCGATTTTGGTTGGAAACGATTTTCACGAGGTTTATCAAGTAAATTTTCCCCAGTAACAAGCCTTTCTACTGAAAATTCAGTAGCACTACATTTGGGTAAGGAAGCTTTTCCATAAGGCAATTCGTCAGCTTCACTAGCTATATGTACAATTCTCTTCTTAAACTCTCCCTTGATCTGATAGTCTGATCCTTCTGTTGTGCTATATCTCTGATTTTCTACTATTTTATCAGAGTCTCTCACAAGAGTTGAACTTTTGGAGAAGCGTTTACCTGATAAAAAATTATCAACGTTTTTAGCATAGAAAGGGAACCTACAAACATCAGGTGAGTTTCTGAGTGCACCTGATTGATGATTGTTAATATTTGACCTAGTGTCAGGTTGGATGTCATGCTCCCTAATGACTAGTTGATTCCCATGTAATATATTGTTTGATTGATGTTCATGAGGCCTATTGACAAGTCGGTTGCACTCTGATCTTCTTTTATGCTGGTATGAGAGCAGACCAGGTTGGTGGTAGAATTTAGAGCTTCTGTATGGTTGGTGAGCTGTCTCGCTTGAAACCTCTACAGTAAAAAAAAAAAAAAAAAAAAAATTAATAATATAAAGCCAATGAAATTTTACCCGATAAAACATTTATTTTTTTGCTAAAAAATATGAATTTTGGTAAAATTTAAGTAAATATTTCTATTTTTCAAGAAGCTATTTACTTATTTTAAATAAATTAGAATATGAAGAATGAGCAACAACTAGGTTCTCACCTCTACCCCTAAAAACCAAGACCTCATTTTGATGGAATGTTTGAATGACTGTTTTTCACGTTTTGCAAAAAAAGATTTTAAACACTGGAAATAATTTGGTTGGTAGAATAAAATTAGGGAAAACTAAGAAATATCAAGATCCAGTAAATTAATTCCAAAATTAGTTTTTTTTTTTGTTGCAAAAGCAATCGAGCCTAACCTTCCTCTTATTGGATTTCTTAGGACCAAAAAAATCAAAATAAGTTTTTTTAAAAGAGTCACGAAGACGGAAAATTTTAAGCAAGTCAAATTTCAAACTAATCATTTGCATAGGCGTGCTATGTATTTAGAAAATAGAGATTTTCCAGGAATCTAATCCTTGATTTTAATAAGCACAATGTAGTGCTTTTATAAAAAGTGGTGTTCTAATAACAATAACAATAAAAAAAAGAAGAGTAGTTGCTTATGATATTGAGATTGATATGTTTTAGTTTGTTTTTAGTTTGTTTTTAGTTTGTTTCCAATCTCATAAAAAAATCGTTATTGGGAAAGTACATTTAAAAATATGAAAAATACCTTTCGTTTCTTCAAGGGCACCATTTAGCAGGGAGTAATGCTTCACCAAAAACGAACGAGGCATATTTTTATGTATTTAAAAAAACTCCATTTACATTGTTATTATATTCATCCTTTATATAAAAAAAGCTTTCGCATGTTCAACCTGTTAAAAATAACTATACATTGCTTAAAAAAATAAAGCCGTCATAAAACCTGCGACAACAAAAAGACATTTAATAAGATAATAATCCCCCCTGATTAAAAATCACTGGCTTTCTTGTCAAAACAAAAAAAGTTTATTTTCTCGATATATCTATCGTCAAAACATAAATAATGATTCTTGCACTTCAAAACAATAGCAGGTGTGACGTGTCAGCAAAGCCATTACATAAACAAGCTTAGATAATTCATTAGAAAACGGGGGTATGTGAAACATTCCAATCGTGAACAGATAACAAGTGTTTTGTTATAAGCACGCAACAATAGAACAATTAAAATAAATGTCTAGCGATTTAAAAGACAAATAAACACATGGTTTTTATTTACGTTTAACCTTGGTTTCTATTGACAAACCACAAAAGTGATAACTGAAAACATCGCAACAACAGATCAAAACATTTAAACACAATAATCACGTCGTTAAAATGTATCTTCGCAGACATGAATGACAATAAATAATGATTTGAAACTATCTAAAATGCTAGCAAATACCAGTTTAATTTTATCTTGTTGGTACTAGTTCAGCCAAACGACTTCCTTGTAAACGTACTGAAAAGTCAAATATAGGATTAAACATTATAAATTCAAATTCACAAGAAACTCAAGAAAGCTAAGTATCGACGAAAAAAAGAATGAAATAGGTTTATAAGATTTGTATCATGCATTTGTTTAACAGATAAAGGATAACTAATTTTAACTAGAAAAACTCCAAATTATTCTCTTTAACTTGTTTTCCTTGCTTTGAATGGGAAGAGAGAATTTCAGAAAATATTCCAGGGAAAAGGAGAAAGATCATTCTTTATGTTTGAGGTCGAAGATTTGAACTAACTTTTGTTTTGTTAATTAAAAATTTTTTTTCTTGTAATTTCAAAAAAGTCGAAGACCAAGAACATAAAAGCACACAACTGTAAAACTTGTTAAACATAATTTTTTTTAGGATTCATGTGGAAGGGAAGGGAGGATTGCAACAAAAGAGACGGGGGAGAGGGTCGTAACCCTTCTATCTAGGAAATATTTATAGAGCAGATTAATTATGAAACTTAAAACACCATTAACGAAGAAAGCAGCGAGACAGGATTAACTAACTCCTTTAAAAAAACTCCTCGTATGGATCGTATATTACATTGCGAGAAAAAAAATAAATAGGAAATAACTCCCAAGAATAAATTCGTGATACAGTATACCTGCGCCAGTCTATTAATCAAACCCCCTAATTCAAGGTTTTTGTAACCTGATATAACTAAAAGAAAATATTAACATATCAGATCAATCAAGGGGGTTTTTTTAGTTTAGTTAACCTCAAGTTCGCTAAAAACAAATAATATTTTTAAAACAAGTGTATGACAGGTTAAATGTTGCCTGCCTGTCTAATAATCAGGTAAAAGAATAACATGACTTTATTTTATTGTGCCTAACTTGCAGGTTCATGTCATTCAAGATAAAAATTTAGAATAAATCTTATCAATTCAGAAACAATGCCAACCCGTACCCGAGTTAATCCTTTATGTATTTAAATTTACTTCTTGTTTTTGCATAACAATGATGCCGACAGAGTCCAAAGGCATTACGTCATTAACAACGTTTTTTCCTTTTAGTGCGAATCTAAGGCTTCCGCAGAAAGAGAACTTTGATCCAAAAGGACCACTACCATGAGGTTTTTCCGACCCCTCATCATACAAAGAAATATAAGAGAACAGAATTAACAGGGTGACCATATGACTCATGAAATATAATGGAAACCTAAGCTGATGCTTACTTTCTAATCATTATCGCTTGAAATTCTTTCATCTTTAACGTTAGAATAAGGTTAGTAAAAGAAACAAAAATATCGTGTTAAGGTGTTTAGCATGGACGCTGCGACATTTATCTAACAATAATAAATTAGACTTGGAAACGCATCATCATAGAATGCCTGACGCCAGTTTATGGATATTATTTATAAGATCTATACTAGGCTTATTACAAAATACCCAAATTACAAGAAAACAGAAAAATTAAGGCATTATATAGACAACTTGATCAATGCATCCCTAATTCGAATGAAGAATGGGACAAGTTTTAATACTTGGGTGTTTGCAAATTCTTTTTTATATGACGCGAAAAACTCAAATTAGGCTCCTCGTAACTCTGCTTCCTCAGAAGCTTAAATTTTTTGCTGACCAACACAAAAAAAATCATTAAAAACATTTCCTCAAATCATTAACTGGAATTTTGCTAAAAAAATTCCGGCCAAAAAACGCTTTCAACAGAAAAAAGATCTCTTATGTTAAGGTACACCACTACTAAGTTTTCCGGTCTTATGTTAAGGTACACCACTACTAAGTTTCCAGGACTTATTAATTTTTCCGAACTAAGAATTCTGCTATGTTTATATTTGAAAGTAAGAACATCTAATTTACTAATAAAAATAACGCCAAAAATAACTGGAAATGTCGTAAACGGGAAATATTAAATTTAAAAAAGGAGAAAATCTTGAAAAAATGGAAAAAGCAGGACCCCAAAAACAAAATTGCTTGTCCTTTTTTCAAAAGTAAAAAATTTAAACTTACCGCACCGAAATACTACTTATACGCCAGCCAGAAACTTTGCGGTTGGGAGTCAGATGCTCTGCCGACTGAGCTATCGGGGTAATCCTTGCAGATTCTAGAAATCCTTGCCGATTCAAAATATCGGACATTTACTGACGCAATAATCGTACAAAACTTTGAAAATTTACAAAACATAACTATTTTTTTTTATATTACCAAAAAACAGGATTGTTTTTAAAACATTAAATTTACTCACCACACATAAATTTACTCGCCACTCATAAATTTATTCGCCACACTTAAATATACTTGCCACACATAAATTTACTCGCCACACTTAAATTTACTCACCACACATAAATTGCAGAAAAAAGAAGTGATGAATTCTGAGGAAAAAGCGGCTTGTTTTTTTTTTTTGACAAAAATACCACGATGTTATGATTAGTTAAAAAATTCTTCAATATTACATGGGTAACAAAATATTTTTATCAAAGTGAGATTAAAATAATACTGAATTAATCTTTCTCTAATTTATGAAAAAAATACTTGGAAAAATCCAAATTAAATGTGAACAAATTAGTTTTGGTGGAACTTTGCAGATATATAATATGACAAGAAAGTTCATTTGAAAAAATTCTTTATTTAGGGTGTTCAATTCATTCCCCATGAGGGTCAAGTTATTATCATTATACAACCATAGACCACGAGCGTATTTTTTTTTGTGCGTACATTGTACAACCATGGGTATATTATTTCCCAGAACATTGTACCATCAAGGGAATATCATTTCAAAAAATATTGTACAGCATATTATTTTGCAAAGCATTGTAAAACGGGTATATCATTTTGCAGAAAATTGACAACCATGGGCGTATTATTTTGTGGAATTATAAGATTCCGGCAAAAAAATTTCGCTCAAAAAACAATGCTGAAAGTACATTTCTACGTTGAAACTGACTACGAGACCTTTGGTTTGAAACAAAGCAATGATTACATTCTTACCTGATAGGGAATTAACATTTTATTTCTGAAATTAAAAAAACTCTGAAGAAAGGTAAACCGCAAGTTTAACCACTGAGGGTATACAAACATCAATTTTAGAGCACTACAAGAAAAATTAAAGTTCGGATAATTCCACATTTTGAAGCAAGCAAACCAAGCAAGCCAAGCAAGCGAACAATAAACTATTTACAAGATACAATCACATGCATACAAACCTGTTCAACAAACAACAATAATATAATATAACTGATTGTATTCTAGTAGGAGACACTCAACAATTGAAAAGCTTGACAAATAAATGGAGTGTCAGCTTCAAATTAAAAAAAAAGTTATGTTTCAAGTAAAAAACGGTTTTACTAATCCGAACATCACGTCAAGCAAAAGTAGCAAAATTGAAACGAAAATATTGCTAAACCTGGCAAGTTCACAAAAGTATTGCAAAATAGTTCCTTTAACAAACAAGAGAACTGAGAAAAAAATGAAATATGGTTTTAAGATAATCTCTGTTTCCATATTGCTTGTTAAAAAAAAGTAGGATAGCGCCCAATGACTTGTTCTATTTAGCCACACATTGAAACTTAATTGAATACTTACCGTAACGAATGCTGTGAAACCTGAGGTAAGCTGAGGTTTCTGTTAACAGCATTACGTGTTGGATAGTTATGAATGTTGCAAGCTTCAATAAAAAAGTTTGAAAAAGGGTGTGGAAGGTTGTTTTGTAAGTAGTCAAAAACAAACATAATAGCTGCAACTTTAACTAGAACAGAAAGATGAGATACTTTTAAGTGAGTGATTAAAAGTTTCAGAAACATTAGATCTGAATGAAAGAAATGCTATTATTCTGAGAGGACGACGTTACAACGTTGAATAGCAAGTAATTTATTGACGAGACTTTCCTGCTGACCCCATATTTGGCAACGAAAACTTAAATGAGAATAAACAATGAAGAATATAAAGAGCGCCTAGTCGCTTTATATACATAATGACAAACTTTGCAGAGCATACTGTTAGGTCGGCTAATTTTCTTGCATAATTCTTCTACATGGAACTTCCAACTTAAGTTTTCGTCAACTAAACAACCAGATTATTTGATACATTGCGATGGAGCCAATCGTTTACCATTAGGTTTAATCTTCATTCCAAAGTTAGATTGTTTACTTGGAGGTTTAAATACTATAAGTTCAGCTTTATCCACGTTTAATGTTATTAAGTTTGCATTTAGACAATCGGCTAATCGTTTTAAGTCATTATTAATTTTTTTTATTTAGTGTTTTAATTGATTTATCAATACATAGAGTATTAGTATCATCGGCAAAGTGACGTACAACTGAACGTTTTAATGAAAAAACAAGATCGTTTATGTAAACTAAAAATAACAGCGGACCTAGAATCGAACCTTGAGGAACACCACAGCTGACAGTACGACGAAAAGACTCAAGCCATTAATAGAGATAAACTGCTTACAGTTGGAAAGAAATGATTTAAACCAATCACTAGCAACAACACGAGAACGATAGTGATTTAGTTTCGCAACTAAAAGATCCACGGTGCTAAACGCTTTTTTGAGATCAAAAAATATTCAACAAGCATAATGTCCACTATCGAGAATTTGTTCAGTTCTACTAACTAGAGCATGGTTTGTTGAGTACTTTGCTCAAAAACCAAATTGCATTTCATTAAGACAATTATACGCTGTTAAAAAAACTGCAAAGTCGAGAATACTTCTTGAGTTTTTCAAGTAACTTTGAAAAATTTAATTTAGAATCTTTTTTAAAAAGAGGAATTAAGGACGAAAATGGAAAGACACCAATTTAAAAATGAAATGTTAAGTAGATGAGATAAAATTACAGAAAATTCTTCAGTAAAAATTATTAAAGGAATATTGTCAGGACCAGGGGCTTTACCTGTTTTAAGACTTTTAATCAATGAAGTTCTTTCAACAGAATTAGTGGGGGAGACATTAGAGTTTTTAAGGTGCTTAGTAAAACTAGTATGAGAGTAATGTATGCTAGGCTTAATTTTTTATCTATGGTGGTAAAAAACTTAATTCTTAAACTAATTTTTTCAAAGATAAATTGGATCAGTAATAAGGTTTCCGTTCTCACAAATACAACTGGTCAAGGTATCTGTTTAACTTTTAAGGTTAATAGAATTTTTACATATTTTTTGAGTTATCAGAAAAGTATTTTTTACAGAGAAGTTCTTTAGGTTTTTAAATTAATTTAATAATCATATTCCTATATATATAAATTTTTTGCAGTAGATTTTATTGTCAGTGTTTTTTAATCTCAAATATTTGTTATACAAAACATGACGTTTTTTAATGGACGTCAAAATCCAGTTTGTTGCCCACGATTTAAATCTGCGTTTTATACTAAACTTTTTAAGTTGCGCGTGTTTATCTAAGATAACGTTAATAAAATTTTAAAATATATTAAAAAAGAAATTTGCTGGTGTTGGTGGCTTCAAACTTTACTTGTGCTTCCCAATCAATTTCCAAAATATCACTTTTAAAAAGTTCGCTGTTCAAGTTGTTGATATTCCTTCTCAATACATTACGTTTGCGAGGTGCAAAGTTTTTATTTACACTAGGGCAAATATCATACTGTGAAAGATGGTCAGATATAGCAGACGTTGTATTACCTGGAATAATTCCCTCGTTAAAACAGTCAGAAAAAATATTACTAATCAATGTTCTAGATCTCAATGTTATTCTTGTTTTATGTTATATAAGGTAACATGTTATAAGAAGTAACAATATTAAAAAATGATTCAGTTCATAGATCATTATTTATGTTTATCAGATCAAAATTAAAATCACCAGCTAAAATTTATGTTTTATTTTCAAGTGAAATTTTGTTTAAAAGCGAGTTTGAAAAACTCGCCATTGAACTCGTCAATTTACATACACGGATGTCTGTAAACGCAACCAACAACGATATTAGACTTACTCAGATAAATTATCTCAACAAAATCGATTCGATTAAAAAGGATTTATACATGATTAAATCTTCTCTAGATTTCTAGTTAAGGTTTTTAGAAATATAAAAAAGAGCTCTTCCGCATGAAGATTCTGTTGGAATATGTTCATGGTTATAGTTTTCAAGATCTATTTTAATAGATGGTGGAAAACCTTACCTAAATCTAGTTTGAGTGATTCCAATAACACTAAAATGAAAATTAAGTAAAGGAAGCATTGTTCGAAGTTCATCTAGAATTCATGCCAGTGAGGAAATATTCATGCAAAACACTGAAAAAGAATTTCTTTTGTCAAATTTTAAGAAAGAAAATTCTTCAATATCATAATACATGCAATTAACTAAGTGGGAATTGTTATTATCATTTTCATCAAATGGACCAATAGATTATGAAAAAAATAAGTTGTAAAATCGAGAAAACAGATTTTGGTTGTTAGAAGACGGAAATACTTTAAGAGCATGAGAGATATGTAAATTATCGAGTATAATATTAGAAGAATAAAAATAAAAACAAAACAATAAATCATTTTCCTTTACCGCTTCCACAAAAACAGACTATTTGCCTAGACCGTAGTAGCCTTGACCGTTTCAACCAAATAAAACATAACCTACACATAAGTTTGCATACAGAGCTAACACCTATAATGATTCGTAGGCATCGCATCTGTGATGTGTGAAGGAGGTATTTAAACTTATGATAAAAAAGCATTTATGTTCAAGAAGTGAAATGTTAGAGAAAATTATTGGTGGAATTATTGTAAAATACTGGCAATAGAAGACCAAGCTCATCAGCTATGACTATATTAAAACTGAATTTTTTTGACTTACCATCACTTCTCGGTTTACGCCATGTTGTTATCTTTTTAATGTGATCTATATAGTAGACCCTCCCATGTGAATCGGTAGCACGTTCCCAGTCTATTAATGATATGTCACAACTAATAATTGAGTTACTTCAAACCAAACACATTTTGCATAGATATTGAAGTGACAGGAATTATAAAATTTAAAAAATATCTTTTAAAAAATACATATAAACCATTTGTTAATTTAATTGTTAGTTTGACTGTAGTTGTTTGTTAATTGTTGTAGTTTGAATGCAAAGATTTAAATGCAAAAAAAAAAAAAACTTATTCTCACTCAAATATACTCCTGTTTATCAAAACTCAATTCAAACAGTGAACTGCAACTGGCAAGTAAATAATTCAGGAAAGTCTTTAATTTTTTTTTTTAAAAAGTGGATTTTTCCTTTTCCATGACACTGCGTTGTGTAACACAATTTCCATGACACTGTGTTGTGTGTGTAACACAATTTTAAATATTTTTTGAGCAATTATTTTTTATATTATTTTGTAAAATAAAGTTGTAAATCTTTATTTGAGAACTATAAATCTTGTTATATTTAAATAAAAAATTACTTAGAAATAATAACTTTGCTCAAACAAAAATAATAAGAATAAAAACATACTTGGTGGAACTCTGTCATCAACAGGTTGCATGGGTTTAGAAGCAGATCTTTCAATCGGAGTCCGACCACTAGTTGATGTTAACCGATTCATAAGTTTGGGTGTTGGAATCAAATGCAATGACTCCCTACCAGGCTGCTCACGTGATAATTTAGGTTGACGTGATTTGGGTTCACTATTGGGTTCTGCTGAAAGTTTAGGACGAGGTTTTGCCCCTCCTGAAGCAGCTAATCTTAATCTTGTAGTGGGTGGTGTTGAGCTACCTGCTCTAGTAAGAGGAGTAGTAGCGCAAGGCTGAGATGAGTCTAATAACCGACGCGGATTATTTTGACTAGGTGGTAGTGGAGGAGGATTATCATTTACAGCAACATTAACACAAGAAAGCTGGGCACCATCTGTAACATCATTAGACTGCATCTCATGTGGAATGGGTGGTCTGGTTTTTGATTTACGTGAACGACTACTTCTTCGATTTGAACTTGACCTATTACCTAAACTACTACGCCGCTCACTAGATGTGCGACCATCTCCCTTCAACATTGCTGGTTCACTGGAAGAATGAACAATAGGAGTGGTCATACTTGAAACAGAAACGACATATCCATCATGTTGGTTTGTAAGGGAATTATGAAAGGGTGCATCAACACTAGACAGTATCATTGTTGAATTAGCTGTGCTGGAAATACTTGTTATGACACTTCCAGAAATTTTATTTGAAATATGACTTCCAGTTGTAAAAGGTTTAATTACACTAGTTGTGTTGTTTGAAACTAACTTGTCAAAACAAGAAGTTGTTTCCAGAGGCGTATCAACGTTTGCGGGTGAGCTGATGTTATGAGTTGCTGCCGTTGTAAAGGGAGGGAACTCCTGTATCAGATTAAACATATTTGTAGTCATTTTCTCACTATTGCTTAATACATCATTATTTCCAATTGAAGAACTCTGTTTGGAAAACATAGAATCGCTAAAATTAATTAAATCAGGCTGTTTATTTAATGAATCAATACCAAGAGTCTCTAAATTATTAATAATTTCTGTGTTTTGATTTTTATTACTTATAATATTTAATTGATTTCCACTAATACTGCCTGGCTTTTGGAATGCGTCCCAACTAACATTATTTTCACACAATCTTAGACCAGAATTTATTTTAGCACGCGGCCGAGCGCCACCATGTGCAGTGGTGGATGGAGTTTTCACATTGGACGACATATTTGGATCAGTGGTTGTGGTATACAGGGTGGAAGAAGAAAGTTTACTATCACTGTATGTTTTAATTGTATCATTAGTAGGCGTAAACTGGGTTTCACCATTAGAAGATACTACTTGTTCATCAAGAACCCATGAAGGAAGCAAGTCAATTGCACATGGAGCTGATATAGATGGGCTTGGCATCAAAGTTCTACTTGGTATCAAAGGAGCTTTTTTGCGTGGTGGAGGTACTGGCACTGCATTGCAAGTATTTGGCATTTTTGTCTGCTCTTTTATGCCCTGAGAATGTTTCAGTAAAATTGAATTATTGCTCAGATCTTTATCAATATCATCAAATACTTTTTCATTTATATCAATTTTTGTGTTTTCTTCAGTGCTTTCATAAGTCATGGCATTTGTAATTCCATTGTCTACACTCAGGCTATCATTTTTAACAGCTGCAGCGGTTGCTACAGAAACAGTTGTAGCTATGCGTGATGAGTTTTCTTGAGAAATGATTATATCGGGTGTTTGAATTAAATCACTTTCACTAACAATCATTTCTTCTCTCAACTGAGGATCAATGTTTGATTCAACAGGCTGAAACAGGAATTCATTAGACATCAGCATAGGTGATTCAGCACTAACTATATTAGTGGAAACAGGGCTTGTTGAAAGATACATGTCATTATCGCTACCACCTGCTACAGAATCTTCTAACAATTGTTGCCGACTGTTGACACGATAAATGGACAAATCAGCATTTTCATCTGTCTCACTAGAAGATCCACAAGACAAACTTGATTCAAATTCTTCATCCATGGTAAATTCAGGTTCCACTTCAGTGTAACCTTCATCTTCTAATTCGCTTTCAGAGGTGATATCATCATTCTCATTGGTTTCCACAACATTGTCCCCATTTTCAGACATTTTAACGTAATTTTCAATTGTATCTGCAGTCTCCAAACTTTTAAAAGAATTATCACAAATATCTATTTTATTTATATCTACATTTTCAACACTTTCACAACTTTCATTTAAAATAGCTGTGACAGCTTCAGGAAAAGCCTGAACATTGTCATTTTTGTAACTTTCCAAGTCAGAATTCTTATTTTTATTTGATGAAATATTTTCAGCAAAATTTTCAATATCCAAAATGACAATTCCACCAGTCGAAACATTGCCAGAGTTTTGTTCATCAGCGGACTTATTAGCAGGGGAAAACACATCATTTTGCAGCCCTTCTAATGATTCAATAGAGATGCTTTTTCGCTGATCAAGCAAAGGTTCACTACTTGATGTAATTATTGGTGACTTAGATGGCTCTTCTAAATCTTCACATTCTTGTATAGAACCGTCGCTATCATCATGGTTAAGTGCACCAGTTTCCACTGGTGCACTGCGACTGACAAGTAAAGGCTCTGCAAACAATCTTTCATTTTGTGTCATTGAAATATTTATTTGTTCTAATGATGGTGTTCTTTCGGTTCCGTTCACGGACTGAGCAGAAAGACAAGGATGGTAGGAATGTGGACGTGAAGGTTTAGAAGTTAGCATCATACCATCTGGAGAACAATCTGTGGGTAAAGGTGTATATTGTGGTGGTGGCGTAACAGCACTTTCAGAAACATCTGATGTAGGAATTCTTTCAGGATATCGAGCTAAACAAATAAAATAGTTTAAAAAAAGTTACAGACCTTATAAATTTGAAATTTATTATTCTAGAAAATCTTTTTACATGTAAACAAACATGTTACAAACAGTCATAACATTAAACAATTTTACAACAGATCATGGAAATAAATGTGTCAGACAAATACATCATAAAAATTAACATTAGTTACTGTGTATATTATTATAATAAAATGATCTGGAATTTTAATATACATAATTCTATAACAGTTATAACATTACGGTGTAATTATACCAAAACATTAAAAATATAACAATAAAATAAAATGAAGAGAAGACTCCACCGAAAGCTGCTATTCTTACCTGCGAGTTGAAAAAATCTCAGATTCTAAATTTATGTGGATTACTTCTTAACTTCACTAAACATCTTGCTAACACCACTGAAGGCTAAAATAAATACAAAAAATCTTACGAAATCGGTATTCAGCTTTTTCTTTAGATTTCTTGATATGTATAGTAAAAGAAAAGGTACCCTGAACTTTATCGGAGGCACTACGCCCAACTAGGTGTTGTGTGATACGCCGTGAACTAAAAAAAAATACATTTAAAAATATTCTAATAAATAAAACAAACATTAAACCTGCCAAAATCAAAGTCTTGACAGCAAAAACTTTCCTTGAATCAAAAAAATCTTTAGTAAGTATTAGATTTCAGGGAAACAACATTAGTTTAATGGTGAAATCTTAAACAGAGATAAAAACATTCAGCACAATAAAATTTTTTGAATATGCATTAGGCTTTGAACATAATCGACATGATTTTTGTGGAGAAAACTTACGTGTTAAAATTTTTATAGCCTGTATATGCTAATGCCTTTAAATTGTTGTTGAATTATTTACATAACATTCAAAAAAATATATTCATCGGAGTACTTTATTGTCCACCGGATACATCAGAACACTTGCTTAAACACTTTAATGAGTTATTTAGCAAAACAGTATCGTTGTTAAGTGATGAACCAAAAGAAGTAATGATAGTAGGTGATTTAAATGTTAACTACAAAAAACTACAAAACAACAAAGAAGTCAAAAACATGATTAAGTTATACGGATTCTATCAGTTAATAAAAAAACCAACTCGCATAACATAATTGATATAGCTACAAATAATCCAGCAAACATTGTAGACAGTGATGTCATAACTGCTGACTTTAGTGATCACGAAAGTACAGTGTTCTGTAGTCAAAAAGTTAATCACTTTCAATACTTACCCAGAACTATCCGATAACTTACACTAAATACAACAAAGAAGTTTTAAACAATGACAGAAAATCCACTGGCCAGAATCAAGAATATTTGGTGACGAAAGTAAATTTATCATTATTCCACTTCACTCATACTTTAAAGCAAATCTTTGATAACCACGCCCCTTTCATAACCAAGAAAGTAAAAGGTACTCTGCCCGTGGCTAGACAGAGATTCCAAGGCGCTCATAAATCAATATGATAGAGCTGTACGAAAATATTGTAAAATAAAAAGAGAATGTGACCACTCAACATAAAAACGTTTGAGAAGCCAAGTAAACAGTAGTTTAGAAAAGTCTAAATCAAAACACCATCGCGATGCTAAAAAAGAGAACTGTTTAAAACTAGAAATGTTCTGGAAAACTGTAAAGCAGGTGTTCCCTACCAAAGTAACAAACATAAATGTTAACTTGACTTCTATTGACAAGAATGGCAGTCAAAACTCAGCAAATTGTTTTTCATAGTTTTTCAGCAATGCTGTTAAAACCCTCAAAAAAAACGACTAGATTAGAACAGAAAACATTTTTGTATTTAATTACGTTTTGAAGATATTTGTTGAAAAGCAAATAAAAAAATTTTTAAATCAAAAAAGTTACTGGGACCTAACTCCAATACTCCTCAAAGACTGTACAAGAAATATTTCTAAACAAATCACATATATCGTTAATCTATTGTTAAAGTCTGCAACTGTACCATCAGCATGGAAATCAGCAAAGATAGTACCTGTATACAAATCTGGGTCGACAAATGCACCTGAGAGTTATAGACTGATATCTGTACTACCAACAGTGTCTAAAATCTTAAAACAAACTGTCCATACACAACTCATAGCACATTTAGAAGTCAACCGCTGGATTAATGATAAACAATTTGGCTATTGTCCACGCAAGTCAACCCAGCTAGCCTCCACACTACTAGCTGACATATTTGCAAAGAAGCAGAAAAATCTAATTTAACTAGTGCTGTTTTCATCAACCTCCATAAAGTGTTTGATACTATATCTCCATAAAGTGTTTGATACTATATCTCCATAAAGTGTTTCATACTATATCTCCATAAAGTGTTTCATACTATATCTCCATAAAGTGTTTGATACTATATCTCCATAAAGTGTTTGAAACTATATTTCCATAAAGTGTTTGAAACTATATCTCCATAAAGTGTTTGACAATATATCTCCATAAAGTGTTTGACATCTCCATAAAGTGTATTAGTAGAAAAAACTTTCAACACACAGCCTGTTAGATCTGAAGCTAGATTGGTTCAAAGATCATCTTTTCAACCGTGATCAAGCAGATCACAGATTACAGCAGATAGTAAACTATCAAATTATTCTAAAGTTAAAACCGGAGTTCCTCGAGGACCAATACTCGGACCGCTACTGTATGTCGTCTTTTTCAATGATTTATATGAGCGTTTAAATAAATGCAGTGTGTTACTAGATGCTGGTGATACGATAATTTATTTTTCAAACATTGATTTTTTAGTCATCGAAAATACACATATTAGCGAATCAGCAAATGTTGCAAACTACCGCATAATAACGAGCTGATAATCCCCAAAAAAGTTGAAACTGAACGCGTGCTCTTTGGAACTGGTAAAAAGTTAACATGAACATAACCGCTTGTTTTAAAAATCGAGAAACTCCGATCAATACATCAAAATCATGCAAGTACTTAGGATGTTTGTTAGATCAAATATTGACTTTGAATAATTTTTCCCTGAACTGTTACAAAAAAGTAAGTAATAGACTGAGATTGCTTTTTAAAATGAGAACGTTTTTAACAACAAAATTAAGTTTAAAAAACTATACAATCATACAATCTGTTTGTAATATCATTCCGCTTCTGACATGTAACAGTTTAATCTGAAACTGAATGGTGCCCAATTCAATTAAAAAATTAATTAAGAAGTCTGCATATGCTACAGTAAGAAATAATATTGCTAAAAAGGGACTTTACTTCATGGGTGCAAAAATTTCCAATAAACTACCAACAGCAGTTAGATGAGCAAAGAAGCCTGCAAACTAAACTGGTAGTCACGAAACATTTTAACAAATAATTTAATAATTTATTTGAAAATTTGAAGTTTTATTTTTCAAATATAATTAAAATGTGAAGTAATCATTAATAATTTTCCAAATAATTTAAAAATACCAAGCAAAATCAAAAGAGCCGTTTTTTGACACTATAATCATATCACTCTCTAAGGTCCTTTATCTTTATCTAAAGCCCTTTATCTCATCTTCATCTTCGTGCAAAATTAAAAAAAAAGAAAAAAAAAAAATTAGTTTTTAGGTCTAAGATGATGAAAATGTTTCTGGGGACTGGATGTCAACTGGGGATATACACTTGGGGATATATACCAAGGGATATACACCTGGGGATATACACTTGGGGGTATAGAACATAAAAAAATAAAATCTGTCATTCATATGAGCTTTTAACCAAAAAATATTAGAAAAAAAAAAAAAAAAAAAACACATATTTCTGCAAATAAGAGGTAAAAGTTTATTGTAAAAAACACAGAAGTTTCATTTCAGATAATAATATTTAACAACTGTAATCCATTTAAGAAAAAACCTCCTAGAAAGAAATTCTACTTAGCCTGTTTGACCATAGATAACTTTCAGCCTCGCTAAAATTAAATTAAATGTCTTACCTCTCGATAATACCAAACCTCAAAGAAAGTCTGGCCTTACATTTTATTACTATACAGTCAGCGTTACAAAGAGATTTTCTTACGTTTTGAGTCCACAACTCTCAATTATCTTGCAAACGGGAAAAATTAGTCTTCCAAGAAATTTTCGATTTGAAGTAGGTCTTGACTTAGACTTATTGCGCACTTCAATTTCAAGCAGATCAGCTGCTGTCGCAGAAAATACAAATGCCTAAATAAAGATAATAATTATATTGTTTGGAGTTTTAATATGAAAATATTAATAAATCAATGAATAAATACATTAGTCATATTTTCAGCTCTAAAATTGGGAAAAATTTCCCTAGCCAACTCTTGGCTGTTAAAGAACATACTCTTTCAGACAATATTCACTAATCAAACAAAAAATCAGAGATATCAATAAATTTGATATTCCTTGCGTTAATGGATCAAATAATTGACTTTTTTAGGAATAAAATTTTTTAGGAATACAGACTTAACTTTTAGGAACACGCATGACCTACTATCTGATTCAATTATAATTTTGATGACGCAATACATTAGTGGATTCATAAAATTTTACTGATGACCTGATATGGACTGCAGCATTAATAATTTGACCCTCCTTCGATTATAGGTAAAAAAAAAAATTATAGCACTAGAAACATCAGAAACATCACAGTACTTAATGCCAAAAAAGGAAATTTTCAAACAAGTCAACATCAAGAAGAATGTAACAATTAAGTTACACATAAAAAAGTTACATATAAAAAGTTTTATTATAGGAAAAGAAAAATTTGATACAGGTTTTTAAAAAAATATAAAATCAAAATTTCTTTCAAAACTAGGGCATAGGTTTGTAAGGAAAATAAAAGATTTAAATAAGTTCAGGAAAAATAAGATTGCAGCAAATCAAAAAAAGTTTAAAATAAATTTTTGAGGAAAATGAAAGATTAAGATTAAGAGCTCACATGACTGCAATAAATTTTTAAGGGAATGTTTTTCGTGGAAAAAGATTGTCGTGTTTGCAAGTTTTTTGTGAAAAAAGATTATCGTATTTGTATAAGGAAAATTGTAAAACTGTCTTAAATCTTACGTCTGATTAAAACACCAACATGTTTAAAATCGACCCATTGGCAGATATTGATCTAATTTTAACTGAAATACAGCTTCCAAATAAATCAGTTGATTGAATCGTCTAAATGAATTTCGAACTTTTATTTCAAAAGTTCTTATTGAAGTTGTTGTTTACGGGTTAACATCGTTCAAGTATTGAGCTGTTTAAAAGCCTGTCAAGACATGATTTGGGAAACGTTTAGATTTTGAAAGGATCACTGGACAAGCTGATTTTATTGTTCAGATATTCTTCTTGGCTACAAACCAAAATGGAAAATCAACTCTTATTTAATAACAAAATCTTTCAGTGCAATGTTTATGAAGCCGCGTACACATGGTAACAGTTGAAACAACAAGATAATTAGTTTAGCCGAAAGATATTTTAACGCAAATATTTGATAATATACACCAAATTCCATGGTTGACAGTATGACATCTTTTTACAAAGATATACTTTATGTGTGTGTGTGTACACGAATAAAGTTACACAAAAGATAAACACACACACATAAAGTTACACAAAAGATAAACACACACTCATAAAGTTACAAAAAAAAAACCAAATCTGAACATTACAGGCATTTTTTGATTTGTTTGTTTAGATCAACCTTGCGCACCTTACAAACAAAATTTATATTTACACTGTTAAATAAATTTAATTTCAAAATTTAATTTTCAATTAATTTCTAATTTTTCTCAAAAACTTAATTATAATTTTCCATTATTCTAAAAACTCATTTCAAGCTTTTAATCGTGTTTTTAATCTTCCATTTTCCTCCATAATTTATTCGTGTTTTTAATCTTCCATTTTCCTCCATAATTTATTCGTGTTTTTAATCTTCCATTTTCCTCCATAATTAATTCATGTTTTTAATCTTCCATTTTCCTCCATAATTTAATAGTGTTTTTAATCTTCCATTTTCCTCCATAATTTATTCGTGTTTTTAACCTTCCATTTTCCTCCAAAATTTGTTTGTGTCCATCTTCCATTTTCCTCCATAATTAATTGTGATCTTAAATTTTCCCTAAGAAATTTTTCTAATCTTCAATTTTTTTCATTTTTTCAATCCTGGTCAAAACTTCTTCAATATAAAAGTCTTTAAAAGTGATTTTATTTCATTTTTTACTTTATTTTTTAGATTTATGATTTTATTTTGTGTTAGGTTGTTGTGAGATACAGATAGATAGACTATTTCAGGTTAAGAAAGGCTAAAAAGGTGGTGAAGAATACGAATATTGTACCAGTTTCCTAGAACAATTAGCTGGTTTGCGATATTGCTGTGAAAAGAAATTCATATTATTAAAAGACTTATGAAAAAGTAAAAGCCTAGCGAAAAGGTTTGGATGTTAATGTTGAAGAAGAATTATGTACCAAGACAATTTAGTACAAAAAATAAAAACTTGGTCTATGATGCGATAGTTGAGGAATAGACTTTTAGAAGTCACTGATGTCTGAAGATGGACAAAAAAACCAGCTAAAAATAGGCAGACCTGCTGGTATTATAGTAAGGTTGACCAACGATAAAGGAAGAGTCTTTGAAATAAATGGAAGTCAGGTGGTAGTAAGAATATTTACTTAGAAGCTAAGCAACACATTCATACAGCTGTGTACGTAGCAAGATCAGAAACAGAAAGAAGCAGACTTGCAGATATGTTAAGAAAGGCAGACCAGTGCTTCTAATTGCTCAAGTTACCAAAGTAAATGAGACAATCAAAAAAGTTAGCTTGGAAGAGTTATTAGAAGAAATTACTTAACACAAGAGTTTGAATGGGCAGAGTTTGTTTGAAGAGAAGAGAGGCTAGATATACAAATTAGCAATTATCATAAGTAACGCTGCAGGATTATAAGGAATTGTTGACTTGAGTTTATTAAAACTCTAGAAAATCAGGTTATGAAGGAAGGTGTTACCCAGAGAGACTAAATTTTCCTACAATTTGACGCCTGTTTCCTAAAAATTAAGCCACTCGACTATCATGCTTGCTACAATAAAGTTTTGCATCAGTTAAGAAACACTAGTGAATATTTGGAGTATAATTAATTTTCATTTTCAGATACACTGAATTATTCTGTATATTTACTGTTTCTTACTTTCTTTAACGTAATTGATTGACTGGTTTTATTGCTTAAATTTTATGTCTAGCTTGATGATTTACACAAACTTCTATAAACTCATATAACTTTAAAAACTATTCTAAGCTAATTAACATATAGTACTTATAGTCATAGATTGAGGTAAGATCTTAAAATCTACAAAGTATTTATCTTTTGAAACTATTAATAATTTTCTTGCATTGTAGATCTTTTACCTCATCTTCTTTTTCAATCTTTTTTTTTAAAGAAAATGCATTGTTCATTTGATTATTCACAAATTAATCAATATGTGACAAATAAAATGAAATCTTATAAGACAAATGGCAAATCCATCCCGTCATTGTCTTATGAGACAAATGGCAAATCCATCCCGTCATTGTCTTATAAGACAAATGGCAAATCCATCCCGTCATTGTCCTATAAGACAAACGGCAAATCCATCCCGTCATTGTCCTATAAGACAAACGGCAAATCCATCCTGTCATTGCCTTATAAGACAAACGGCAAATCCATTCCATCATTGTCTTATGACTCATGCTTATTTGCAGCACTGGTTATTAAATCAAAATTAATTTCTAATTTTCTCTGTTGACAGAGAGTTTTAATATTGAATTTTGTGTCATTAAACATTACTGTTTATTTTTTTCCATAATTTAAAAATCTATTGTTTTAATATATAATTTCGTATCTTTAAAAATTTAGATTCATTGGAAAATATTTTAAATTACAAAAAAATATTTTTATTTCCCTATATGTATACCATATACCAAAAAATCTTTTGTTTTTTTTTTTTGTATAATCTATTCTTCCAGTCGTGAAAAAATTTATTTCTATTTACAGCTTTATTGTATATTTACAGGTAGCATGAGAAAATTTGTTGTTTGTTGAATTTTGTTGTAGTTTTCTTCTGCAGATACAGATAATTCATCTTTTTTTTGCCTATAATTTTGAGGGTTTTTGAAAGAATGGTTTTCCAACAGATAAGCGATTATATTAAAGGTTGGTTTTTCTACTCAAATTGCACCAATAAATCTTTTGCAAAAGTGGCAACGACACTTGGATAGCAAGGGATAGGTACAGTTCTATTTGACCTATCTAAAACATATGATTGTATCCAACATCACCTTTTGCTAGCCAAGCTTGAGGCTTATGGGCTCTCAAAACACAGTTTACTTTTGATGAAGAGTTATCTGAAAGAATGTGAACAGAGAGTAAAAATAAGCTCTACATACAGTAATTGGTACTTTATTGAGTTCCTCAAGTGTCACTCGTAGGTCCTATTTTATTTAATATCCTTATAAATGATTATTTCCTTTTTCTTGAAGAAACTGAAGTATGTAATTTTGCTGAGCTATATATGCTTTCGATACCTCTGTCGATAACTCCCTTGTCGCTAACCGTTCAAAATTCCAACTGATTTTTCTTCCAGAAAAAAGCCTAAAGACAAACTCATCTTTTATTTATTTGTGGTAAAAAGATCATTGCAAAAAACGAGGCTGAACTGTTAGATGGAAAAATTGATAATAAACTGTTAAATTTTTTGAAACATATTGTTAGTATTTGTAAAAAGGCAAATTAGAAATTTTGTGTCATTATTCGTCTGAGAAACGTTTTACCGATATCTCAAGCTAGTTTATGCCAATGTTCTAACAAAGTTTTCTTATTGTCCTCTGATATGGATGTTCTGTTTCAAAAAGGAAAAGCATCTTGTTGAGGGTGCTAAGAACAACCTGCAGTAACTTTGCTGTTGATCTTTACGAATTTATGAAGTTACAATATTTTTAGTGTGCACACAAGACATTTACAGCTGTCGATAACTGAAATAATATGACTCCATAACTAATTCAAAATATTTTCTCTATAATGTGTATCGTATAACCTTAAAAGTATTTTTGTATTAATATCTTCCTCCATTTCTTTCCAAGACCTATGGGACAAACTCATTCCAGTTTAAGGGCAGTCTTACTTGGAACACGCTTCCAAATTTTATTAAAACTTCTCCTTCATTGCAAATCTTTAAACTTCAAATTAAAGAGTGTAAAGGTGAAAATTGTTCGTGTAAATTAATGTTTCTTTTGCTGGATTATTTTAGTATTTACGAATATTTTATAATTATTTTATTTAACTTATCCAACGTTAAATAAATGTATTGGATTGAATTGACACAACAACTACCATGTACCATTTTTAATTATGGCTTGCCAACAAGCTTGCCATGCTCTTGCAAACAGGCACATTTGTAAACAAATTTAAATTGTTTTTATTATTTTCATTAAAAAAGAAAGGCTCTTATCTGCATATATTTTTAAAAAAGGTAGTCAGTACCTTTTTTTTTCTCTTTTATCTAATTCTTTTTTTTTATCTCAAAAAGGCTCCCTCATTCAAAATTTAGGTAATTACTTGGTCTTAGTTTATACTGTTTGTAATTTGTCCTATAC
>JAUZNK010082232.1:0-13108 GCA_035046665.1 Euphysa ruthae | reverse complement strand
TATAAATATTAAGTCAGCACCGATATGGGAGATCAAATACATATTTAAATTTTCTTAACAGTTATATTAAAAGGTTTTAGATACAATAGACTAGCTAGATTGTTCATAAATATAAATTTGTGTTTTTTAAAAACTAAATAAATAACCCTAAAATAGAACAAAATATCAAATAGCATTTTAAAAACAATACATAAATTCAAACAACAACATTACTTCAGCATATCAATAAAATATTAATTTTTATATCTGAAATCTTAATTTGCAATAAATCTTGAAACTTTCACTCATTTCATAAATGAATTTCCACTAGCTAATACAGCAGTGGAGTGTACTTAGTGTGGCTTGCTATATCAAAGTATAGAAGACAAGCGCATTTTATGACAGAAATATTAAATAAAAATTATTCCTCATACTGATATTATTAAGTGGAGTTTTGTCATTTGACTCATGTTAATTTTAAAGTCTGAAAAAAGTTCGAATCATGTAAGCTGTTACCTGAAAATGTTGAAATACTGACCACTTTTTGCAAACCCAACAATGGGCAATCTAACAATGTGAAATATAAGGTTTCACCAAAAACTTACTTTTATCAAACTTATATTTTATACATAGTTAAAAAGGAACACCCCTGAAGAGCTCTTATTTTACAAAAGTAAGAAGAACTTTAATTCAAAATAAAAAATATATATATATGTATTCTAAATTTTCACAGGGAAACTACCAAAAAACTTTTATCTATCTTCATAAAATTTTCCAGTTTCCAAGAAATATCTTTCCATAAAGTTACATGAATATTACTCTTTATAATAATGTTACTGTTTATACTAAATATTATTGTTTATACTAAAGCAAGGTAATCTCTAAAGGCATTTTAATCGTTTATAAGCTGCCAGTTTCAGTTTTCGTGATCTATTATCTGGTATCAGCAAATTTCTGGAAAAAAATCAGCAAAGTGTTTTTCAAAAAAAATATAACATAACAAAAAGGGAATATTTCTATCATATTCTCTATGTACAAAATAAATAATAAGCAGACGAATAGTGTGTCAAGCTTAGCAATAAAACAGATACTTCTTGTGACATAGTTCATCTCTTATTTAATTTTAATAACAACTGTGCTTTCTTTGGATCACCAATATGTTTACTCCAGCCCTCTAATATTTCAGAAGTTTCGCAACATGTTTTTGAAAAAACTTCATTTTTATTTGCTTCTTCAATATAATTTTTTAAATGTGAAAGATGTTGTGGGATTGAATAATCATGAAAAAACTTGAGAGTGACTTGCAACTGATGTAGCTTTGGCAATAAGATACAATCTGCCATAGTCATTTCGTCACCAGCTAAGTAATGTCCAGGAAGTTTATTTGATGATGACAAAAATGAATCTAACTTCTGCAGTTCTTCATTCAACGATTCACGCAAGCGTTCTTCATTTGCAGGATCACGATTTCTAATCAATGCAGAGAATTTTTGAAAAATTTTTTCACCTGCTTTTCCAGCTCCGTTATCATTTGGGAGTAATAATGGAGGATCAGGAAAATGCTTTTCAATGTGAGCACTAATTTCCAACACATCGTCAATAGTTTTTCCATTGTGAACTAGACATGGTAATTTCACACCAGCATAATATTTCACAAAAAACTCAGGTTTTCTACGCAAATCAATTGTTGTGACGTTTGCTGTTACACCCTTCAAAGCCAAAACCATCATGAATCGATGGCAGTGAATGCAATCACCTAACCCTTTTCCATCTTTTGATGCCTAAAAAAATAATATGTTCTTTTATCATAATAATCAAGCAACCCTGGCCAAACTTTAAGGCAAATATTTTATAAAAGTTATAAGTTATCTGTAAAAAAATGAGCATATTTGAACGCAATACAAAAAAAAGTGCTTCAATAAGCAGAATTTTAAAAACAACAATACTTAACCAGTAAAGATGGGCACCAAAATTTTTTGTTCTATAAAATAATTGTCATAAAATAAATGTCATAAAATAATTCCTCAAAAATTTCGTGTTTATTTTCACATTTTTGAAATTACAGTAGAATATCATATTCATTTAAAAATATCGATATGTTTGTTTTGACAAATCTACCTACGTAACTTAATTTCATAATGGGAATCCTTTATTAAAGAATGCCTGGATAGAGTTCAACATAGAGTTTATTTCAAAATGATCCAAATGAACGGTCAAAAGTCACAAGCTGTTTAGTTTTGACTACCAAACTTGAAAATTTTTCTGAGAGAGCCAAAACAATCTAATAGGAAAACACTTCATAACACATCCAAAATTTCAGCAAATAATCATCAAAGTGTAAAAAAAGTTTTTGTTGGGAATTTATAATAATTCAACGTATTTCTAACGTATATTTTTTAAACATGGAGCCAACAATTAGCTTCAAGTTATTTATTTCAGAAGGTTCCCATGGGTTTGGTTCTGGTGTATTAAGACCTCCCATTTGAGATTACAGTAATAACCGCTCGGCCAGACAACACAAAATTATCGCAACAAAATGCTACCCATACACTGAGTGGGCGATACCTGGATTTCAACCCGAAACCTTACAGCTGGGAGTCAAATGTGTAACCAACTGAGCTATCCAGGTAAAAATACTTGCTTGCCAGTGAAAAACTTTAAAAATCAATAAAAAAAATATATATTTTTTTATTTTTAATTGAATACAACATTAGAAAATTCAATATATACAGATTTTCAGGCAAGTACATTGTTATATGCCTGCCCTGTCTGAAAAAAATCAAGATGGCAGAAAGGGTTAATATATTTAAATTCATGTTTTACCTTATTATTGACAATAAACCCCATTCTTACTTTATTATTCATGATAAAATCCACCCTTACTTTATTGTTCATGATAACCCCCATCCGTACCATATTACTGATGATAATCATCTATTTGTACCTTACTATTGATGATGAAAATCCATGCGTACCTTATTATTGATGATAAACCCCATCCGTACCTTAATATTGAGGTTTAATTGCCATCTGTACCTTATAATTGAAGTTAAACTGCCACCCGTACCTTATAATTAATAATAAACGCCCATCCGTACGTTATTATTGAAGATAAAGACCCATCTGTTCCTTATTATTGATGATAAACACCCATATATAACTTATTTAAAATACATGATTAAACTAAAGTTTAAACTGATTGGCTAAATAACAAAATGGGTTTTCTATTTTGATTTGAATTCATTTCGGGATTTTCCTTGTTGAAGTTGTTTAAAATACGCAAATATCAATGATTTTTAAAATTTGTAAGAAACGATAGAACAGAATAAAATCAATATATTATTTTTTATGTGATCATACTATTATGCAATAATTTTATGCTGTGCACATATGTATGCTTCTCAAAATTTTTATAGACATTAACAAGTATTCTGTAAATGAAGAAATTTATATATTTTTACCTTTACTTAGGAAACCACTGTAAATAATGTAATGTGAAAAAAAAAATATTCGGTCTCAAACATTATTAACAACGATCGCAACAGAAGGATTTTTGTGCATTTTCTCTGTAAAATGTAAAATATAAGTAATTTTTAATCATTATAAATAATGATGTTCTTAAGCAACATTTTCCTAGAATTCTTCTGTCGCCGTAGCGGGTGACTAACATAGTAAAATGGTCATTCTTAGTAGCTCGTTGGGATTATTAATCTTCCCGTACTGCAATGGGCATAGACCAAATTAAATTCCTTTAACTTTATAATGGTATCGTATCAACACTTTTGTTTGCAGTTACTTTTTGTTGTAAATTTTTTTATGAAAACAAAAATGGGTATCATCTACTATAAACTCGTAAAAACAATGATTTTGAGCTGAAATAAAACTAATTAGAATTTTGTTAGATCGTACTTTAAATTTTCAATTCGTTTGTGGAAAATTTAGGGCAGCATAAGGATACGTACACTAAATAAATTTGATTTTTAACCCCTGCATCCGCACCTTATTATTGCTGACAAACATCTACCTGTACCTTATTTTTGAGGTTAAAAGTCCATCCGTACCTTATTATTGATGATAAACTCCTATCTGTATCTTATTATTGACAATAAATCCCCATCTGTACCTTATTGCTGATCATTTACCTCCATCCGTACCTTATTATTTGGGTTAAACTGCCATCCATACCTTATTATTGATGATAAAAATCCATCCGTACTTTATCATTGAGGTTAAACTGCCATTTGTACCTTATCATTGAAGATAATCATCCATCCGAACCTTAATATTTTTGATAAACATCCACGCACCTTATTATATAAGATCCATTCGTACCTTACTATCAATGATAGACATCTATCCTTACTTTATTATTGAGGTTAAACATTATAAAAATTATAAATTGGGCGAAGGAAAGACTTTATGTGATACTTGAAAGTTAACCGTATTAAAAATTAAGATAAGTTGTTTAGATGTTTATTTGTTTTTTCATTTTTTTAATAAAAATAGTATATTTTTTTTCAAGAACAGAAATTGTTACAAATAAAAATTATAAATACAGCGGTCGGTCAAGATTTCGGAAACATATATATTATTTAGGATAACCTAATTGGAGATTTAGCTATTCTAGTGTTACTTTTTAGAGCAAAACCAAAAAAATTCTGAGACTTCACCTCACACCCCATTGGGGGCTCTTACAGCATACCCCAAACCCCCAAATGCTTTGGAGATCATCTGTGATGCTCTATGTATCAATCTGCTATAAACCGGTATACCCAAATAACTACTGAATATATCCCATAACCTCTGCAGAAGAGTGCATATATTTAAAAAATATGTTGTGTAGTTTTAACATATAATTTAAATAAATAATAAAAAACGCATAATTATCTTTTTTAAATTAAAAAATATATGCTTGACATAGTTAGTGCCTTTTATAACAAACTGAATGGCAATAAACTTTCCTGGCTATTAAGATGTTTATTATTATTATTATTTTTATGTTAGGTAAGGATAGCTTGATTCTAGCCATGTTTATTTCCTCCCTGTACCCCACATACTCTATACTTCTATATAGTCAAATATGGTCATTCCTTAACAGACCTTGAAAAGACGAGTACCTTTTAGCTGTATAGTAACCGATTTGTTACATACAATACTTATAATGACATGAATTTGAATCTGACACAGAAATACACTTTTACCTTTAAAATATATCATTTCAAAACACGATACAAAATTAATAAAATGTTAATTTTGGGGACTTTTTATACAAGCATAGCTGTATTTTATTTCTGATAGGAGTGATGTTAATCGCAAGGTCATTTTAAAAAATAATTTCAAATGGGGACAGTTTTTGGCAAATCAGGGGGTGTCATTTTTTCTTTATACCCAAAGCACGAAGAGTATAGGGCTTAAAATCTAATTAATATTTTTCTTCTTAATTCAATGAAGCGTGATGGCGAGAAATTATTTTCATTCAAACATTGTGTTTTAAACAGAACGTTTCGATAGAGCTGTTTTGTAAATTTATATCCTAAAAAAAAAATACGTTATTTTAATTTTTACAACTGTGCCGTAAAGTTAAAACTTTTATTTTAGATATGAGATTTTGCATTCTGTTTTTTTTGCATTTAAAAGGTAAAGGCTGATGTTGTTTTCAGACAAAAGTATTTATTTTTTGTAAAACAAATTTAAATTTGGGGATATTCGGGTACAAATAAGGTGATATTTAGAATAATTGCAACCATTCCCCCAGCAAAGGTCAATAGGTAGGATTTTTTTATATTTTCTGATTTGGTAAAAAAGGTTAACATTTGAAAGCTGCGTTTCTTTCTGATCAAAATTTATATAATTTTATCACTTATCAAGATTTTAAGTTATTTTTAAATTAATGTAAAAAATCAGGCGGTATTTAACACAGCAATTGGTCTTTTGCTCATGACTAGCATTACTTTAAAATCTTACTTTTATTGTTTTATATTTTCTGCTAGATTTTCCTGATGGAAAGAAATTTTTATGTTATCCAAATAATAAAATTTGCATGTTAGCTCCATGAAAAGAAAGGAATATTTTGTGCAATTTTTACAGAGAAAATTTGAATTTCCAAAGCATGACTTGATAATAATATATAAAACATTGCATTATGTTTTTTTGCCTTTAAAAGATGCAGGCTGATATTTTTGGTAAAAAGTGTTTTTTTTTTTTTTTTTTTTGAGGAAAAAAAATTGTATTGTGGATTTTTAAAGTAAATAATTTGTGATATTTGGATTTGCAACCATAACCCCCAACCTAAGTATAATTCACTGTATATGTCCATATCTAAAATGTAAGTTCAAATAAGCTTTTAGAGGGGGCTTTTTGTTTATAAAAAATTTCGGTTGTTGTATTTGTGAAAACTTTTTTCAACACATAACTGATGTGTTAAATTAAGCTTTCTCTTATGTCATAAGAGATGTTTTTTTATAAGATGAAAATAAAAATCACTCCTCCAACTCAGTTAACTTTATTTGAGTTTTTTTTCTTTCAGTGTTCATACACTAGCCTTTATTTTAAGAAAATTTAGTGTGAATTATGTCTGATTATTTTGAAATATCACCTGTTATAAGAATATATTAAAACTTATTTTATATGTACTATAGAAATGTTTTAATAATCACAGGTGTTTGATGCTATGTTTTTATTCGTATATTCTAAAATGTTAAAAAATAAGCATTTTTTTTTTAATTTTGAAAATAGGGGGTGATAAATAATTATTAAGAAGATTTGGCATAGAAAAAAGTTTTCCTATAAATATACTTTAAATATATGTTTTAATTTAACTCTGCCTTATACAGAAAAACTTGCACTTTTAGCGTGTGAATTAAATTATTACTCCACAAAACTTTTTAAGTATCCTTCAGTTTTAAATATTTATATCTTTTTGAGATTAGATGGAATTTTATGAGAAAATTACTAAAATGTATAAATTTAATTTTTTTGGTTGAGTTATGACCCAACTGTCAAATTTTACCCCCTGAAAACCATATATCTATATTTATTTAAAATTGTTTTTAGCATCTATTTACGAAATTTAGTGTTATTTGGATTTTTTTTGGCTGAGAGATGACCCAATATGTAAAAATTTACCACTGGAAAAGCCCTCATATTCTCCCATTAAATTAAAAAAAAAAAAATTCTAGTTTTTTCATGAGAAATTATTTTTTGCATCTACCTATCAAATATCATGTCAAATTTTACCCACTGGAAGCCATTGAAATGTCTATATTTAGCCTTGTTGTGCAATTTTTTAAAAAATTTTTTTTTTTTTTGGCTTAAAATTGTTCTTAGCATTTATTGATGATATTTTGTGTTATTTAGAATTTTTTTTCTGAGTTATGACCCAATATATGAAAATTTAAAAGGCCTCGTCTCTTCCCATTAAAAGTCACAAAATAAGTCACTTTTGTCCCCACTTTCATGTCAAAAAGGTTAAGAAATTTTGTCAAGAAAATTGATGAGCTTTGCGATTTCAAACAGTAGTGATTGAACCAAATGAGCTTTTTTTGGAAATCACATGTGATTTAGTCTTTCACTTGATATCCAATGTTTTGTTGTGAGTTATTGATTTAAAAAAGGCTTGGCATCCCTACTTAGAGAAAATCAAACCAGACTGAGAATTAGCCAGACCAATTTATGGAAAACACACCACAGAATTAAAAAACATATAGTCATCAACTTTTAGAAAATTAGATTTGCTAGCTAAGCTCTAGAAAAAATAGTTTTAGTAATACTCTTATGCCAAGCTTTACTAAGAAAATACGATCCAAAATAATTATTCGAACGAAACTAAAGTTAAGTAATACATAGCTAGAACCCCTAAAAATATTCGTTTTACATAGCTAGAACACCTAAAAATATTCGTTTTAAACCAATCATTCTTTGATGATGATGTTTAAATAAAATTTATACATACTTTCACGAAAAGTTCTAACTCATATCCTGGAACATCATCCATTATAATATTCAGTGAACCTCGCAGTATTTACAACAACGACAAAAACAAATATTAAATGTTAAAATATATCTTAAGTTTGATTTGCTGGAAACCAAACAAAATCCTTGTCAACTTTTATATTGGAGACTTGAAAAATTCCAGGATTTTACGTATGCGTATTCTCGCCCTTCTCCTCGGGTTTTATTTGTTTTTACTGACATTTCGATCAACTAAATTTTCTCAGCAAAATTGTTTGGTGTTTTTTTTTTTATTTATTTCCCACAATGGCGGGAGATCATCAAAAGTCAAACTTAGTAAAAGATAGCCACCGACGGCAGGGCTTGAACCCGAGACTTAGCGTATGTAAAGCGTATAACCTACATGTATATTCCCATACATGTCTGGTTTCCTATACTTTAACAGAGCTTGATTAGACAAACACATACTTATTTTCAGTGCACCAGTTACAAAGAAAGTTTTATTTGCTTGTTCATATTTTTTTCATCATATTTATGTAATCTCAAAAGATTTAAATTAAAATCTTCCAGGAATTTCAATGAAACAAGACTCTGGATGCATTTTTTGAAGGAGCATTTTCTTTAAACTTTTTTCGTTTTCTTTTTAAACATATAAAACAACTTTGGAACAGGGCAAGGAAAAATAAACATACTATATCTAATTTCTACTATTTTATGCGCCTGAAACTAGATATAGACTTCGACATGAAAAACCGGTCGTTATCGTTTCAACACAGATTTAAAACTTCTCAGAAAAAAATGGCTGTTTCTTTGTGACAAAAGGAGTTACCATCTATTTCATTAACACTCACATAACCGCTCATTGTGCTCTGAACAATTTCTTTTTTACAGGGTACCCAGTTTTTAAACACTATTTCATCAAAGAATAGAGTAAAGATGTCTTTATTAGGACTTGTTAGACCCATGTATACCATAAACTTACAGAAAAACTCTCACACAAATATTTGAGTGAACAAAGCGACAAAAAAAATTTATAAGGTAATAGATAATTGTAAAGACTTGAAAATATAAATGTCAATCTTAATTCTGATAAATCTTTTGAGATTCCTGAACTAAATATAAAGCACACAGAATTGCGGTGGAGTTTAAAATGTGCAATGAATTATTTAAAAATTTTTACGCTTATTAATTATTCAAAATATTGGTTATTATTAATTGTCAGCTAAATTTTTTGGATAACACTAGGTGAATTTAAAAAATAAATAAATAATCATTGGTTAAAAGTTTGGCAGCTTTATCGTAGAAAAGCGGTCCTGTAAGTTAGTTAGCCGTCACTACCAGAAAACTGAAATTAAGACGATTGAATTATATTTCACTGAAACATATTTTTTTTTACAAAAATTACTTAGTACATTCATTAAATGCTTATAACATTTGAAAAACGCCAGTCTGTTTATGCAAGTCTTCGAAATATGGAAATTCATTTCTCTCAATTTTCTTAGTCTATTTCTTAGTCTATTGGAAAGTATTTATTTCAGCCAGTTAGATCATTTACAAGAACGACTGGGGTTGCAATCATGAAATTGATTAGACTAACAGCCCCCTAAAAAAATTTTTTTCGACAAAAATTAATTTTTAAAAATCAACAATAGTAAAAATCATCAATAGTTCAATCATCAATAGAAGTCATCAATAATTAAAATAGCAATCTTGATAATTTAATTTTAATTCGATAATATATTTTAATTTCTAAACAAAGATTTTATCATTTTATTTTTTGATTGTTTTAAATAAAAATTTTAACCTTATAAAAAAGAATAAGATTTTCCAAGATAAAATAACGTTAAAACAACATCATCGTTTTAATGAAACGGTAAAATGGTCACCATACCCTTCATAGATAATACGGGAATCTTTTGATTTCTTTGAATATGTATTTAATTATTGCATAACTTTCGAAATTTAATCATATAAATTTTATAGAACTTATATTAGCTTGATTTTTGTTTTTGGCTGCCATTTTGACCTGTAAAACCTTAGTTACGTGAAAATTCTGCACTACAGATCTTTGGATCCACATATCTTTAGATCTGAAGAATTTTTGGATCTGCAGATGCTATGGTCTATACATCCTTAAATTTTTTGGGATTTTTAGGTTTTTGGGAGTGTAGATCTTTTGATTTTTTTACTTTAACTTTTCGTCATCTGTTATATCAATTTTTTTTACAAATAGGTAAAGTTTATTCAAAACATTAACTTTAGCTAACTTTTTGCAAGTCAAGCTTCGAGACTAAATGCGCTTTTTTAAATGACCAAAATATTTTATCATTTGAATAACTTCAAAGCCAAAACTATTGTTGCCTGGTGAAAAAGCTGTTTATACTGCTGGAAAGTTAAATGTAAAAAAGGTACAGATTTAAAAGCAGATGAAATTGAAAAAAAAGGTCTTTCATGTTATGTCGCTGATATTACTTGAATGAATAAGAACGCTCAAATCTAGAATCTATGTATTAACAGCAAAGTTAAGTTTCTAAAAGTAAGAATTTTCGTATTAATTTCTATTACTTTTGAAATAAAAATAATGTTATTTTCAGAAAGCAAGAAAACGATCAAAGTTCACTTACTAAAAAAGTTATTTGTTCAAAAAAGGAAAAAAAAGAAAATGATGAAAAGAAAAAATCCTTCAAATAACCCATGTTAAAACGGCACAGTACCTGGGAATGTTAATCTTGATGTTTTGAAAGTTATTAGCTATCAAGCGTATACTTAATTAATATAGAGGTTTAATTTGGATCAGACACATCTGCTCTTTGCTAACAAGAAAAAAATTAGAGTTATATAAACACTTCGAACAAAAAATCCATGAAAATAAAAGCAAAAGAATTTGGATGAGTTAACCTGAAACAGGATTAGAAAAACGATAATTCACCGCATAATAGCACTGCATAATAGCACTGGAGAGCTACAGCCAATAATAAGAGTCATATTTTGGGTCGTTGTAAAGAGATTATCTTATGTTGAAAAGCTCTTATTGCACCCTGAGTTGATGCTTGTTTTGAACAAAATGCTTAGGGTTAGATAAAAAATATTTGTGTTAAGTTAGTCGACAAAGCTCTGAATTTAGTTTTTAATGGAAAATTTTGCCTTCTTCTAGAAAATTTAGCTGATTAGACTGCTGATTAATTCAAGCAGAAAGTAGCGAATGCTGGTGGTGTCTCTGGGATTCCTTTTTAGGTACAACTGATATTTAAAAACCTGTTGATGCGGGTTGGTTAAGTAGTATTGCCTAAATTTGAAGTAAAGCAGGAGCATTGTAAAATGCTCCTGGCATTGTAAAAAGCTAGACTGTAATAAAGAAAGTGTAGGCAATTTCACTGAGTTATACAGAAAGAGTTTAATTAGATTAGGTTGGTGAGGCATACAAGGCACTATTTGATACTCAATAAGATTTTACCATCGATTATTCGAAAAAACCGTTTTCTCACAATCATCGTCAGATGGTTCTCAAGATGACTCGGTCTAACTTGAAAGGTTGCCCGGATATAACCTACTATCTCACACTCTTATTAAAGCAAATTCACACAATGCAGTCTACTTTTCAGTCCTAGATTTATGTTATTTACGTAGAAAAGATTGATTCAGTTATAGAAGGTTTTAGCGATAGCTAAAACTTTTAACTTAATAAATTTTTTCGGACAATTAAAAAAAAAAGCTATATTTCTCCTTTTTCCTGTTTCTCTGCTTCTGAAATTTTCTGTAGCTAATTAGAGCCTCATATTTCTTTACTAAACATTAGCTGTATACCCGCCAATATTTGGCTGATTGGTGACATAGCATTTTAGGTCGTGGCAACCTTAAAATAGAGTTTAGAATTAAATAAAGACAAATATATAAAAATAAAAAATAAATTTTGATTTATGTTTTCAAGGTGGAATATTGAATTTGGCTCCTCAATTTGTTTTATAAGTTGAATAGACCTTGGTTTTCGGTTGTGATCTATCCTTTATTTATAACAAATGTGTAAACATAATAAATCACTTCTTTTGTTGTTATAACGGCAGCCAACCAATGAAAATCTTTAACATTGTTATAATTGTTAAATGTTCATTATCGCTACATCATAATTTAAATAACGATTAATTAACGATTGGTTAGTTTGTTTCTGAAATTGTTTAAGGTCGTTAAATTGCATACTTTTTTGAATAAAATTTTTGGTTTATTCATTGGAAAATAATATTTATTCATTCTGGGAATTGTCCTAGACGTACTAAAAGTGTAAATTATTTTTACTCGAAATTCTTTTATATTTCTTTATTATGCAAGAATTAATTATAATCTGTCGCCAGCTAAACACCATCTTTGATTTGTTTTCTCAGATTTTTCAGCCTTAAGTCAATTCTAGATTGGCATATGTCAGTAAAACAATAAACGTTTCATAATTTTTCTGTCATTGATTCAATGCTTTGTTCATAATTAGAAATAAGAAATAACAAAATTGAGTTTGACAACGAGTTTTATAACGAGTTTGACAACGAGTTTTATAATTGAGACTACGAGTTCTCCAAAATATAATTATTAGTTTTAATAATCAAAGTTCTGATATTTTTAAATGACGGATGAAATTTATATATATATTTAAAGAGGTTTTAAAATTGCTTAGTATTTCCTCGAATGATGCTTTAGTTCAGTTTGAAGTTTCATAATTGGTTTTTCAAATCGATGGTGGTTTTCGAAATAGTCATCCCAATAAAAGTGAGTTTTTTTTTAGAAGCGTCGTTTCAGAATCGTTTTTAGCTTAAAATTTTGATTATAATTTGTTGATCATGACTTTTCAAACTTTTTCAAGATTTTCAGTAAGCATATATATTATGTTAAGCATTATTTCTCCTGATACCTTTTTTTTTATTATTCAACTGCTGGCTAAAATATTAATGCTACCTTTTTTTTATTGATGAATCTTAAAACATTTTTAAAACATTTGTAGATTTGAAAAAATAGCGCTTCTTATATTGTTAGTTAATTTTTGTTCTGCCGAAATAATTTTACACGTTTGAAAAATAAAACAAAGAATAATTTTATACGTCACAAAGACACACACACACATATACATACATACATACATACATACATACATACATACATACATACATACATACATACATACATACATACATACATA
>JAUZNK010082221.1:2503-13108 GCA_035046665.1 Euphysa ruthae | reverse complement strand
TTGGGCCAATTCTATTTAATATATTTATATATACCTAATTATTTTTATTGATGAGTCAAAAATTTGCAATTTTGCAGATGACAACACGTTGTCAGACTCTGACATCTGTATTCAGACTCTAGTAGGTAAACTCAAGGCTAACTCTGATATAGCAATAACATGGTTCAAAAACAACTCCATGCATGCTAATCCTGCAAAATTTCAGTTTGTGATCATCGGAAATAGAGGTGGGACAGAAATGGATGTTTTAATAGATGGGATAACTATTCAAAATACTGATATATGGTTAAACTTCTTGGCATCACTCTTGATAGTAAACTAAGTTTCCTACCTCAAGCAGAAATTTTGTGTGAAACAGTAAATCGCCGAACAAATACTTTAAATAGGATTCGTTCCGGTTTAAATATTGAAAAGGCCACTAGATTGGGGAGTTCTTTTATCCTCTCTATATTTAATTATTGTCCCTTAATTTGGATGTTTTGTAGCAAAACTGCAAACAATCTAATTAACTCTAGCCATAAGAGGGCACTTCGTTCATCTTAGATCATCTTTTGATTCCATTTGACGAAGCACTTAAAATAACAGGCTCAAAATACCTACACATTAGGAACCTCGAATTTCTAATGTACGAGGTACTTAAATCGCTAAATTCTGTCAATCCAAACTTTATGGCTGAAATTTTTAAAAACAAGGTCACGTCCTATAGGTCTAGGGCTGGTGGTGTCCTGATACCACCTAAAATTGACCACAATATCCAATTTACTAGTTTAAACTCATTTGAGCTCCGTGCTAAATTAGCATGGAACAAAATACCTAAGCCTCTTAAAGTGTGCAAAAATATCATTACTTTTAAATCTGAAATTAAACATGTTGACATCTACTGCAAATGTAAGATCTGTGCCTAATTATAGATACATTTTCTTTTAACTTAATTTATTATATTATTTAGTTTATATATTTTTACAACTGGATTTGATTAGTGTTTTCTACTAACGTTGTAATTTTTCCAATTTAAAATAAAGATTTTTACTTTACTTCACTTTTTACTTATATGGCCACACCAGTTCTTGTCAGACCTCTTTCAGTTTTATATGCAATATCTTTCGAAATTTAGGCACTGGATGTATTAGTAGATTACGCGACTAACATAGCAGCACTAACAATGGATATCGATAAAGAAACGAATCCTGAAAAATATGACGTCATCAAAGAAAAGATGAAAGAAGTGGTGCAATTTGAATGCAGCCTGTCTCAGGTAAGTTGTTGAATTAAATATATGGTCAGGCAAGGTAAGGGTCAGGTAAGGTAAGGGTCAGGTAAGTGTGTGGTAGATGACAATTATAAAACCAATATATACTTTACCATTCATTAGCCTTAATAAATCATATTTGAGAGAGTTGTTAAAATTTGATGGAAAATGGTAACTTGATTTTTTTTTTAAAGAATCTAGAACCTAAGTTCCGTGCTGAAAAACTTGCGAAAACCCCGTGAGTTTTATCAACTACATGGAGTTTTAGGAAACTGCCAAAAAAACAAATATTCCAAGAAGATAGAACATTTTTGTAAGAAAGGCAACATTAATTTTTTTGTCAATATGTATGAATCAAGTTTTCCAGTTGATTTCTGATTTTATCAATTTGGTGATGTGTTTTTTCCTAATTCTCTGCAAACCTCGAACCCACTTAAACTGGTTCAACAGTTACTTTAAAGAGTTTCCTTTGATATTAGCTGGTAGCAATGGCTTCCAAATTTTATCGAGCTTGTTTAGAGCTGCCCATTTTTTTCCTAATCTGATCTCTAAATCATGTTTAGCTGATGCAATGTTGCTACATAAGTATATGAACTCATGGACGGCTTTGGTGTTTCCCATAGTCAATGATTTGATGGAGTAAGTATGATGTTGGTTGTAGCAGATGTATTCAGGCTTTTTGCTATTACGAAATCAACAAGTTTTCAAATTAAAAGAAATCACCATCTCTTTAATTTGGTTAACTACTCATAAGAAATATATAACTGAGAAAGATTTTCCTTTTGCTTTGCCATTTTTCCCCCACTTTTCATGAACTCCATTCTGCATATGAAAAAATAATATTTAGTTATGTTTTAAATCATATTTTATTATATTTCATATTTGCCTTAGTAAACTAACTTTGAGTTCTAATTATAAAACTCAGTGAACAAATCCTTGATATTTAAGAAACCTTGAGTTTGGGTGCTTTAGAAACTTGTTTGGGAAAAAAAAAGTGTATATTTAACTGAATTTTTTTGCTATTCTAAATCTAAATAAACTCTATAATTGCATTTGTAATTTGCCTGTAGACGGGAGCAAGCTGCCACAAGAACCATTGTCAAAATAAATATTTTATCTTAACACGTGATTTATTACTTCTTTCAATGATATAATTATAAATGAGATAACAAATTTTAATATTTTCGAGGATTTATAAGTTTTTTGATCTAAAGAATAGTTGGTAGAGCCTAAAAAATGGTGTAATGGCAAAAAATATTTCCTGAAGTCAAGTCGAGATTTTTAATTTTGTAGCCATTGTTAATTAAATGCTCTTTAAAATGTGACCGTTATTTAAAAGTGCCACAAAATGCACTAGGTTTTTCAAAGTGCGACAGAACATTATTCACAAGTTAATTTTCAATACTTTTTCTGATATTCGTCTTTCCAATGCCATTAGGTCAGGAGCCAGTGACGGATAATTCAAGCCCATTTTACCTAGAAAGTTTGTATAGCTAAACTCATAAAAAATTCCCCAAGCATCATTAAAATGCTGGTCAGCTAGGTGATTTTCGTGGAATGGAGTCCTGGAAATTACCCTAAGCTGGGAAATTATTCAACCTCATAAAGCCTATGGATAAAATTTATTGTACGAGTTTTATTTAAATCAATGAGATAAATTTCAGATGGTCCCAAATTGGCCCAAGTTTTACTGAGTTTAAAGCGATAAAACCTATTAATAAAGATAAACAACGGCTTTATTAAAATGCAATATCAGGTCAGATGGGTCCTAAGTGGTTCCCAAATTGCCCTAATTTTGACTGAATTCAACCAGATAAACCTATTCTTATGGTTTTTTATGTTATGGTTATGTTATGGTTGGAATATCATTTCTTTTAGTCAAGTATTAAACCATGTCTAAAAGGTATGGTGCTTAAGACAAATAAACCAGTCGAATACCGTCACCTTTAGGTCGTTAGAAGTTGCAAATGAAGCAAAAACATACAATATCGCCATCTCTTACAACCTAGCTATAACAAAAATTGCAATGAAAATTTAATTGGAAGAAGCAGTCTCATTTAATAACTTAGTAATTGCACTTGGACTTTTTCTTATTGAAATGACGTTTTATAGCGAGATTGGAAAACTTGTAGCTGAGTCTGGTGGCCCGTATATTCTTAACGAATGCAATATTCTAGCTAAAAGATCCGTTACCTCGATTATTCGTGGAAAAAGTGTGCATGAAATATTTGCTGCTATTTCACTTTAAACCATTTGTAAGTTTCCAAGACAATCAAGGAGATATCATCGACATTCTACAACTAGAAAATGTTATAGTCGAAAATTTTTTCGTGAGATACTGCAAAGGTATAAAGAGTTTTTCCATAAAACACAAGAATGTTCTCTTGGAAAAACAGCGCTGTTTTGGCATAATCAACTTAATGCATCTTTATCATGATTTCAGCAGCAGTATACGAACAAGTTCATTGGATCTGAGCATTTCTGTGCATTATAGATATCTTCTTTGCTCTAAACCACCAAAATTATCGTAGATGGCTACGAAAGTACTATAAAAATTTGACCCCACTTTCAGACACTAACCCTGAAATTTCTGATGATTTTCAAAGGGTTGGTTTGCGGCAAAAAGAACAACAAAACCTTTTTGAGCAACACCAATTGTCCTGCACTCGAGTAAACAATAAATATGGATGCAGCTAATCAAAGAACCGGAATATCTTCGATTACAAATTCACTATCTGCTAGGCAACGCTGGGCCGATCCTCATTACCTGCGAACATCTTTAATATGAAATCTTTTTGATAACAAGACACTACTGACGATTTAAAGAAGTGTAACATAAGACGGGATAACAAGGCATTCTCAAAAGTTCAAAACGCAATCAAGGAAACGCTAAATCGGTTTTCTACAGCCATTGATAAAAATAACCTATATAACTTAGTAACAGGAAAACCTAAAAAATAGAAATACTGAAGAGTTTCTTCTTAACTTTAGCAAAACAAATAGGAAGTTTCGTGTAATTTTTGTCCACGAATGCATACAAAGCAAAAAAAAGATTCGAAGAAGTCCCAGAAGATGAGCACTTCCGCTGCTGAAATTTACCTCGAAACAAAGATCATGGCTTTTCAGGGAAGTAAAATTCATTTTGTTATAGACAAATGGTTACATCCATCCATAAAAGAATGAGACTTTCGAGAATCTTCAGTACATGAATTATACCAAACAAAAGGACCGAGTCAAAAACCTCCCTTCAAATTGGTTAACTGCTTTGAGAAACGAATCTTTTAAGCGTGAACTAATCATGTTCTTGGTTGGCATATGGAAAGAGGCTGAGTTTGCCTGCTGTTTCCAGAACACTGTCCTTTATGTTAGCTTGAAGGATTGCTGCTTCCAATTCTTTTGTTGATCGGTGTTACCGTAAAGAAGTTTAATCCTAATTTCATTTAGATTTTTATCTTGGAAAACAACAAATTTCTGAGATATATTTGTCTTGGATTACTTAGAACGCCCATTTGCTCTTACAAAATTTTCTCAACCATACAGCCCGACCAAATTGAGCTAGCGTTGCATTAAATTCCCGCCAGTTGTGGGAGTCAAATTCGTATTCTGTGGATCCGTAGTTCGACGCCTTGGCAACTGAGCTTTCCCCCGAGATGGTTAAATATGGTGTTCAAGTAAAAAATACGAACTTACTTAACCGCATCCGACAGAATCGGTGAAATTAATGTAACTGTTCTTCCAACTACTTCGGTGTTGCATAGCAGGGAATAATTCCTTCCCTTCTAGAGTAGTGTCATCCTATAAAATGATTTTCAAGGTTATTCTGTAACCCTACGAGCGCTTCGTTATGTCTCGAAACATGTCCGGCAATTTCTAGTCTTCGTTTTCTGGTGATGATGGTTGATAAATAAGTAAATAAGCAAGTCTAACTTTATTTAACGTTGGGTATAAATACATTTAGCTGTAGTTGTCATATATTATAAAATACAATAACACATATTAAATCCAACAACATAAATATAAAGAAATAAAAGAAAAATGTTTAAATGCAGAATTATGAACAGATTTTACATTTACAATAAATTTTATCCAGTCAGTGTTTGAAACTTTCCTTGAAAGCACTAAGAGATGGGAGTTCTATTATATGACTAGGAAATTTATTCAAAGCCATAGACCCTCTGAACCTCAGCGAGTTTCCCAGATGTGTCATCGATGCTTTCAAAGAGACTTAGACTTCCTATTGAGGGAGACCACAAAGTTTCTCTGACACCTATAACTTTGGCTATATTTTAAAATCTGAATCTTTCTATAATAGCCTCTAGCACTCTGTCGATATATGGATTATTATTTGCACGAAGGAGCTTCGTTTTTAGTGGAGGATATTTACAGTCAGATGTTGGAGGTGAGTGATTGCCAAGTAACATTTTGTATTATGCATAACATTCGGATGTACATTCCATCAGTTTTCCTTATTAGCGCTTTTGATAAAGAGTGTAATGAAACCAAGGCTTGACCATACTTGATCTCGATGTCGTAGATTGTGTTGGTATAACCTCCAAGATAAAATAATTTATCTACCTTCTAAATAATTAGCCATCTAGAGAGTTAATGATCACCTCTGAAGATGGGTTAAGGTGGATTAATTTGGTCTTTTTGGTGTTTCTTATAAAAAATAACTTTGTAAGAATTAAGTTTTACTCTTATTATTATTTTTTTAAATTTTATTTCTTGAACCTTAAAAATTACCAGAAAATGAAATAAATAAAGATTTCAAGCCATGTAAAAAATAGAACTGAAAAAAAAAATACTTTGTTTACAAATAATGAAAATTGAAGATGACTAATTTGCGACACTTTGGGGGCAAAAAGTTACTTTTTGTGTGTCAAATTTGAAAATAATTGGACAAATAGGTCAAAATTTCAGGAAATAAAGCAATATTCTGTCTATCATGAGCAACAAAACGAGGCTTTTTGGTAAATAGTATTATTTCGATAAAGTAATGTAGTCTAGGCAACACTGCAAAACAGAGGACAAAATAAATATGAATCAAGTTAAGAAAGAAAAAGTTACTAAATGAAACAATAAAAGTGTTTTATAAGTAACTCTCAACTTAACAAGACAACTTTAAAAATTTCTGAGATCATTTTTTGTGAAGACAGTTTGCAGTGGTTTTTGATAAAAATATTGGACAGTATATTGCCATGATGTCGTTCCATTTCAAAAGAGTAAGGTTTCGTTATAAGTATAAAAGTATTGCACCCGGATGTCTGACAAACTTTATTTTTAATTGAGTTAAAGAGCACAAATGAAATAAAACCCATTAAATACTACCTTCAAAAGAAATCTTCAACCCACCTCACATAGACCGGTTTTAGATTTCGGCCAAAACTTTTCAAAATTAAATTTTGTTCTTGTCAAAAGTTTATTTTCATTAAGAGAATAAATAATTATTTTGAGACACATATCCTGCAAAATAAACAAGTGAGATCTTTGTTTGTTCAGTTATAATTTTCTCTAGTGTTGGTAAGTTATCAAAGACCTCAGCCGAAGATTTGTCAATTAAAAACAAAATTGACAAGAATGTCCTGTATTAGATGTTCACTTGCTAATAATAATACAAGTGAAGTTTTAGCGACATTGAGTTTTTCAATTATTCATTGGACACTTAAAAACTATATGCAACCAGGGCATTATCGTAACTGCTGATTTTTTTTTTCAAGTGGATTGGTGGTAAATTTTTCTAACATTTGAATGTTTCATCTAATAATGTTTTGGACTACTCGACTTCCTTTTACATTTTTGATTTATAGAACTTCCTTTATCACGTGTTAATTTTTTTTATATGTTAGCCCTGATTATTTGGAAGAATATTTTGAGAATTTACTAAGTTAAAGAATTCAGAAGTTTCATTATTAGTACAGCGCTGTAATAAATCAATGTTAAAGTCAATTAATGGGAATACAGATTTCTTTTCAGATGACAATTTTAAAAGAAGAGAAGTTAAATAACTGGAGCTGGATTTAAAGATAAATTTACAAAAGAATAATTTTTCAGGCATCAATTAGATTAAAATATTGATGTAATATAATCAAAAAATCTAACATTATGTCATTCTAACATTAATATTTAGCTAATTTTGGGATAAATAAATGAAAATTTGACAAAACTAAAGAACAAGCAAAACCAAGCATTGTAGTAAAATAAATTTTATGCTTTTGACTAATCTGTGACATTGATACACGTCTACCATATATTTTTAAGTAAAAATTGTTAAAATTTACAAATAAGAAATTTTGGTCTATCCGAATTGAGGTCAGATTAGTAATTTTTTCCAAAAATTTGGACAATAAATTTTTGTCACTCAAACTATTTTTTAATAAATTTTTATTGGATACGTATTTTCTGCTTCGTTCTTACAAGAATTTCGCTTAGATATGATTTTAAATGAAATCAGCACTGCTCCACAATTCAAGTTTTAAATCTTAAAATCAATCTATTATCAAATCTTCGTGAATATTCAGATATTTTTTCTCTATAATAACTGAATAAATTTAAATCTTATATCTTACATAAAAATCTTAGGTTCAGATATGGTTCTTCTAGGTTCTGAATGAAAAAAAAAAATCCTCAATATTTATTATATATATTCATTTTTTTTTTTTTTTTTTGTTATTATTATTATAGATCTCAGTTCCTAAGCAAGCTAAAAGATATGCAAGAACATGTATAAAAAGGCTAAGTGAAGCAATACCTGAGGTAATGTAGCATTTGAATTGCAGCTCAGTACTGGTGTTTGGGTTTCACCATTTGAACGCCCTCCAGCTTGTTCTGCTCAGGAATAAATAGTCAAACTATCTGAATCTATACAATCTGTACAGTGTATCTATATAATACTTTTGTAAAAAAAAAAAAAAACAGCAACTTTAAAATATACACTTGAAGTAAAAGTCGTGCACGTGATCTTTAGGATTATTTTTTATTACCCCTTAAAAACACAAGTAAGGTTGCAAATTTTGAGGAATTGTGGAAATAAGGTATCGTACTCGTTTTTTAAAAATCGTGCACTAGTATTTTTTCCGCGTACGACAATGTACTCGAAAAAAATATTTTTTGAGGCCTGTCATGTAAATTATGAGCAAGGGCCTCCTTCAAAGTTCTTTTTCAACATAGTGATAATTTGCATTAAATATTGTTTCAGTTCAAATGGTTGGATCATTTAAAATCTGTTCTTCAACCAAGGGAAGTGAAAGAAAGCGATTTTATAGTCGTTTTATCAAATGATTATTTAGCTGATTTGATAAAACTCATTAATTCCACAAAACCATCGTAAGTAATTTTGTTATATCCTATCTTTCATTATATCTGCTTTTTTGAATATATATAGTATCAATGTATGGTTTTATCTTTATGAAATATTTTTATAAGGAAATTAGGTCACCAAGCAAATTTTCATCGAATTTGCTGATTAACCTTGAAAAAGAAAAAAGAATTTATAATAGCTTAATAGTATTAAAATAGCGGTAGAAATAGCAGCTAATAAATTTTACCTACATATTTCACTTGAGTTTTAAAGATAGATTTTGTCTTAAAACAATAGGATGTAAGCTTTTTAATAAAAATATGAAACGTGAAAGCAGGATTAAGAACATTTAATAACTTGTAGACAATGAGTCGCTTTGTTTTAAATAAAATCAATTACAAACTTAGATTTTTATATAGAAAATAGCCTCTCTTACAACCAGCCTTGAAGCATTCTCTATTCAATGCTATGATTCAACCTCACTTTGACTATGCATACTCTGCCAGGTATTTAGTCCTTTGAAGAGTGCGCAAAACAAAAATTTAAGATTTTGTTTAAATATGAATAATTGTTCCTATATTGGCACTGAGCAATATGGAGTCATAAATTGGCCGCTTGTTCATATAAGGGTTAGCCAGGGTATTGCTGCAAATGCATTTAAATTCTGCAGTAGACCCAACCTAAATTACATGTCTTAGATCTTTAAAATTTCTGAAAATAGAAGAATCCCTCTATGCAACAGCCATCAAGGTTAGATACACCCTTATGAAGATCCACCGTGGGAAAAAAATTGTCTGTCATCAAACAGTCCCTTTATAAGGAACAGGCTTTCTAATGAAATAAACTCAATCACAAACTATAACATTATTAAACATAAGATCAAGGAAAATTTTTTACCTCTTTGGATGTAGTTCGCAGGCATAATCAATACAGACTATAATTCTGTAAAAAGCTTTTCTTTTTGTTTTCTCTTTTTTGATTTTTTACAATTTTTTTTGTTTTTTTTTTTTTTAATTTTTACTATGCTTCGGCTAATCAATCTCTGTTTTTGGGTGTTGTGTATAATGGGACCACAATGCAAATATTTTTGTGTCTATCCTTGCCACCATTTGATTTTTTATCTTTATGTTTATTGTTGTTGTTATTTTTTGTTTTCTCTTGTCTTCTAATTTTCTTAGCTTATATATTTTTTTTTGTGGCAGAATAAATACCTACTTACTTTGCCAACCATAAGTGAAAAGGTAAGGTGTTAAAAACCTATGCGAGTCAAGGTCTTTTCAAATAAAATTAAAGGATGAGAATTTAATTTTATTAATTATTTTTATATTTAATTTAATTAATGAGATTTTGTATATTTTTATTACTAAACATCCAGATCAAGGAGTATAGCAAAAAAATGAAACTTGGTCTTTTTGACTTATTCAGGCTTCCTTGCATTCTTTTCAATATGGTTCACTATATTGAAAATATAGGGGTAAAAATGTAAGATTACCATCAAAAGATACGCCAAGAAGCTTAAGCTTATCGGAAGTTTCTACATTCTGGAAATCTCCTTATTTATCTACTAATATTTTTTTATCTGATTTTCTTCTGACACTAATGGCCATGGAATTAAATTTATTCGTTTTATCGAAACTTTAGCATAAAGTTTTTATAAGCATTAGAGTAGTCGAGAGCCGTGATAAAATTATCTTCTGCAAACATACAGGCTTTGGATTCATTAATGAACCAAAGCAAATTTTGTATAATATCAGAAAGGATAGGACCGAGGTAGACCCCTGAAAATTATCTGACAGAATCATAAGCCAGTCACTCAGATGAAACCCTATATGGCCACAATGTTTAAATGGTAGCTGTTATGCTCTATTATACTCTAGTCCACAAGCTATTAATTTTGCTATCCTTAGATCATGGAGTAAAACATCATGCGCTTTTAATCGATCCACTAGTAGAATGACAACCTTTTCCTGGTGGTCCAATGTTTTTCCTGGTGGTCCAATGTTTTTCCTGGTGGTCCAATGTTTTTCCTGGTGGTCCAATGTTTTTCCTGGTGGTCCAA
>JAUZNK010082210.1:0-13110 GCA_035046665.1 Euphysa ruthae | reverse complement strand
TGTATAAATGAATTATATATTTATATTATTTATGCAATTTTTTAATAAACGCCCTTTTATTTATTTTTGAGAAAATCCTGAAAACGCAATGAGGTTTCAAAGAAAAAGCACTTAAGATTTGCGTCGACACCATTTTCCCCAGAAGTTGCGAGGAGGAACATTATAGAGGAACACTCAAATAAATGAGATTTTGATCTCCAGATCTAAATGTTTCTCAAACCTGGAAGGCTTTTGAACAGATCAATAAAGTAATTAAGTAATGCTAACTCACAAACAACATTATCATCATTCTCAGTTTAACACCTGTTTGATATATAAAAATGATGGATTGCATTATTGAATGTCTGATCTATGTTTGGAAAGTGTGTCCCCTTATTCTATGGAATTTGCTGAAGACAGCCTACAAGTTTCAACTTAATCATTTTTTATAGTGAATTCTATGAAACACACTAAGCTTAAAGTTACCATTTGTACATGTGTACTAAAACTTTATTTTTATGTATATTTTATTTCTTAACTGATAAAGAAATAAAATTACTAAATGTAGTTTTGCAGTAAATGTTAAAAATTTTCACCATACCAAAATATATGACTGAACTGCCTTATTTCAAATTAAAATCTTTATTAAGAGTATTCATGTCCTTTTTTGAATTCAAAAATCTGTCACCCATCAAAGGACCAAAAGTTGTTTTTTTCTTTAAATCCTCCAAATGGAAAAAGTTAAAGCTAGAAAAATACCGGTTTTTTTTTGTTCTAAATTTTAGCTGAAATTAATAATTAATAATAAATTTATAATAAGTAATTAATAATAAGCCTAATTTAAAAAAAATCGTTAAAATTGTTTATGAATGATTAAATTAAATATAACTAAAATATAAATTTAAATATAACCAATAATATACACTTATGGCGTTTAATAGGATTCTAAAAAGTTTTCAAATTCTGAAATGCACCGGAAAAAATTAATATAACGTTTATTTGATACATGCTCTTTTATTTTGAAACCATTTAAGTACGCTTTTTTTTGAGCAAATAGTTGTTAAAGTTCATTACCTAAATCTGGATGTAAATTCGTTATACAATGGGCATATGCACTAGCAAAGTTTCATGCTCATTTTTGCTAAAATCTGGCCCCGTTGTCTGTTACAAAGTCCGAATTAAACGAGGAAGAAAAGCGAAAACATTTAATAACTTTTACTGGCATATGTAGCATAGGTTAGAACTTTACAGTTGCGATGAAATGTTAAACCGGATCAGGGTGGCTAGTTTGACTTTACCTAAAAACTAAATAATATTTATATTTGGAAATATATTCATTATACTTTTCATATACGTTGTTATGTAATTTGTTAACGTCATTTTTGCTTATATTGTATTACCACTTGTAATGTTGTCTAGATGAATATAATTTGGTTTTTTCTATTATTTTAATTTCCAACACTCTCCTACCCCTGTTTTACTTCCAGATGTAAAAGAAGCACTATTTTAATTACTGAGAGCTATTTTAATTTCTGACGCTAAACTGCATGTTTATCCAATTCTTTTATATCGAAAAACATTTTTTTGGGCCATTTGGGAAGTTTTTAAAGAATTGGTGCTAGTATGCTTTCGCACCCCCTATTTTTTTGTTTCAAATAATTCTCTGAGCTTTTCACCTGCTTTCTGGCTGTTTCGTTAAATACTTAGTTTGCTGCAAGCTGGCTCTTGTAAACTTTACGGAAACAGTAAAAATAATAAAAAATTTATTTGCAAGTTAATTGAACAATTTTACCAATAAGAGGGCTATGTCAGTGGTTTTGTACCCTAAAACTATGTGATTGGATGTATATGACAGTATAACCGTGCCCTAAAGTCCTAGCTCTAAAGCTATACTTCTTGAAATAGCTTGAAGTGAACTCATGATCAGCTCTTATGTCTGGCTGGGTAGCTGAGCTAGCTTTATATCAGCTTTAATGAGTAAATAATCACGATCATAAAGTTAGGAAACAAAATGATGTTAAGAATAAACAAATGATTTAATTTTCTTGTTCTCTAGACTTAATTTTCTTGTTATCTAGGTTAAATATTCTTGTTATCTAGATTTAAACATCACACGTTGATTTGTTTTTATTGGGAAAGAAATTATCATGTCTTGAGTTTAAATAATACAGTTACATTTCGGGAGACAAACTGCTCTCGTCTACAGGCAATTTACAATAGTTTAAATTTTCTTGTTATCTAGATTTAAACATCACACGGTGATTTGTTTTTATTGGGAAAGAAATTATCATGTCTTGAGTTTAAATAATACAGTTACATTTCGGGAGACAAACTGCTCTCGTCTACAGGCAATTTACAATTGTTTAAATTTAGATCTCAGAGAATTACTTGCACCATAAAAATTACGGGTGTTCGAAAGCACATTAGCTCTAAAGAATTTAACGGTTTAAATTTTAATGGGATTATTTTTTGAGGAGCAACAATTATTTTACCTAAGTGGGCGTTTAGATTAGTTCTCTGGTCAATTATTACTCTGTTTTCATTCTCAGCAAAAAAAGTCCTGAAAATTGTCACAGACTTTTTTGGAATTCAGCAATTGTTGAAGTACAAGTAACTTGTTAAAACTTGTTATTCATATATTTATAAATTAGGTGACGTATATATTCTGAAAGATCGGCTGTTAGGTAGGTATACATTGGGTTTCTTGATAAAAGTCCCTCAAATGATAAGATTATCCTTTTAGATGGCACATTGGACATTAAATTGAAAAACATTAGGATATGTTCAAACTTGCAGACTTATTATAATTGACTTGAGATAATTAGTGTATTATAATAACCTACTAGGGCTAAATAAAAAGACAATAATACCTGCAGTATTATGCCCTGATATCAAATTTATTTTTCCAGATTTTATGGCACAAGAGCAACCATTTTTTTAAAGTTTGTTTTCTGAGACATTCAAATTTTAACCGTAATTCTGATTTTAAATATAACTTTAATATTAATTGCTCTATATTAATACTTGATACAGTTTATGTAATGTATTTTATTGTAAATTTGTTTGTAGCATTAATCTAATATAATCTTCAAATCTTCAAAATAAAGCACAGATATTAAATGTTGACTTCACTATGGCTGATTCAATAATGTTTTCTTTGATTGTGAGTAGATTTTTTTAAAACAAATGTTTTTAAGATGCTAAATAAAAAAATTTTCTAATACTTATTTTAGCACTTTCTTATTTTTACGTCACAAAAAATTTTTTCCCTGCTATCCATTCATATCATGATAAACGTTTTGTTCTTTATAGTTGAGGTGTCACCTAATTTCTGCTAGAGAAATCACTTTAAATTTTATTACTGGGAAAACAAGATTATGGTTGATTTTTTTGTTTCGTTTTTGAACTGGTGAAAAATGCCTAATAATGTCTTGAAATATGGTGTCAAATTAATCCTTATCTCACGTAATAGCTGTAAAGCATAGTACAAATTATTCGTACTGTCTTTCATTTCTTACTTTTGCTTTTTCTACGTGTTACACTGGTTATACTGTAGGATTGTGTAGAAGGAGAACAATAGGTATAAGAAGAAAAGATAACTGGTTAGCTGTGATAAACATAGACAAAAACAAATGTATGTGAAAACACCAGTCCTTGTAATTTATAAGGAAGGTAACCAGATACAATAAAATCAGAGCAACTTATGGAAGGATCAAGATCGGTTTTACAAATTGCCAAGACGTCAGGTAATGAACTATAGAGAAAAGATCCCACATGAGAAAAATTACTGCAAAGAGCAAAATATTTAAAATGAGCATTCTATACTCATCAGACTAACAAAAACAGTAGTAAGATATTTGATGCTCTAGAGCAGATGTGGTAGTACAGGCGGCACTACATTTACACCAATAGGCACAGAAGGGGTACAAGATTGGGTGATATGCTCTATACACTTACCACTGAAGTATATGCTCATTTATTGTTCATGAGGTTGGCAACTTTATACTGACTTAATTTTTTTTTTTTTTTTTAATTTAGAGAGCTGCTGCTTAGATAATGAAGTTATACAAAAATAATACTATAAGCCCAAGTTGGATAGCTATAGAATATATATATATATATACCTAAGACAGAACTAGTTTTTATCATATTAGCTAAAATTAGTAAGGAATTTACAAAAAGTAGAGTTGCCTTAGAGTGAAATATTTTGGCCTTTTAGCCTGGGTATAATTTCCCTTTTAGAAAGACATGCGGAAGTTAGTTTTGATTAAGAAAATAATGTAAAGTATAGTAAAATATTTTCTTTTGCAGACTGTATTAAAAGAACAAGAGCTCTACAGGTGTTTTCATTAAATCTATAGTATCGCGTAAAATGATTTTATGGTGTTACAGCATGCCGTAAAAGCTTTAGAATTAAATGTAGCATTTTCTACATGTTTATGGTATTGTTTTTGTTATCTAATACTTACAGGGAGCTTCTGAAAGACAAATTTATGGGTAAAAATGTGTTTTCAGTTATTATTATTTTTATTATTATTACCGAAAATTATTTTTTGATGATATTATTATTTTAAATATGCCGACCGGCCAACCCTATATTTATCAATCGCAGAACAAGAAAATAGATTGTTCTCACCTTACCCTGATTTAAAAAAAATAAAATTTGTCAAATCAGTGTCAAATTTGACACTAATTACATTATATTAATTAATTATAATTATTACATTATAATTATATTATATTTCACACAATAAAATAAAATAGTTCATGGGTTATCAAGGATTGGAAATTTAACATTAACATACATTTCCTGAATCAAAATTTCATGCTGAATAAAATTTCAGTATAGCGAACATTACAAAAATTTATGGTTCTTTAGTAGATTGGATTTCTGGGATTGGATGTTTTGGTAATAGTGTGTCTATAATAACTCAAGAACTGTTCATTTTCAGTATATATTCTATTTATAAATAAATTATCAAATAATTGATAATTAAATTATAATTTTGGCTTTATTTTGATTCGTCATACTAAAGCATAAAAAAACATTCTAAAAATTTTTTTCAGAATGGAAAGTTGAATTTTTTAGTTCTTTGTTACTGAAGCTGCAAAATATTATCAAATATACTGTTTTAACTGGAAAAAAAATGTCTCCAATAAGAAGCATGTTCATATTGATAACTTTTTACCTTCAGATGGCACAATTTATCAATTTATGTGTTTATTTTGATATTTGCATAGGGGTTTTTTTTTTCAGGCTGGTGGTTTGGCTGGATTATCTGCAGATATCATTCTGTTTCCATTGGATACAATTAAAACACGATTACAATAAAAGGAAGGGTTTTGGAAATTGCGTGGTTTTCATTCGGTATACAGTGGAATAGGATCTGCAATTCTAGGATCAGTTCCTTCAAGTGAGTAGGAGGGATTTCATTGTGTTTCAGTTTTAAGAAATATTGCACATTTTACTTTTGATGTGCTAACTGATAAAGGAAGGTCTCGTGCATAAATTCGGGTTAAAAAATTTTGCACTAAATGATTATAAAAAACAGGACAAAAACAATTATAACCGAAGTATTTATTTTATTGTAAATTTATTCATTGTAAAAACATTAATATTTAATTAGCAATTAATAAAAAAACAGAAATTTTCTCTATAAATAGATTTTCAAAAGTTTCAAATAATTTCACTGAGTCAGATTTTATAAAAGCTGTTTATTTTTCCATTTTTATATGGCATACTAAAATACTTTATTTTTTTAAAAATATATATAGATGCAAATATTACGAATTTAAGACACAGGTTGAGGACAGGCATACAACACTTAAATCGAGGATTAAAGTATTCGGATGTTTCCGGATATTTTTGTGATTGTTGATGATTTGCAGAATTTTTTTAAAAATAAAACTTGTAAAAAAGTATTATGGAATGTTGGATCGAATAGCAATTTCTTTCATTAGCGTTGTTAATCTGCATATTTTTAATATTTTTGGTTTAACTGTCTTTTGTCATAACCTTGGATAAAAATTTAAAAATGCGTAATAATTAAGTCTATATTTCAAAGAAAAAGCGGTTAGGGTGTTATAATAATTATTTAATAGGATTAAATGATGTTATTTTATCAAACTTATCACCCCCATTCTTTTTATACTAGTGGTTATATGAGTTTATTGTTTGCGGAAAAATTGCTTGTTAGGTTTATGACACAAATATAAATATGGGTAGTGGCATATATAAGGGTATAGTTACATTTATTCATTTTTTACTAAAAAAAAAAACTGTTGATTTTTCATCAATCTATAAGTTATTCCTTAAATAAAATAAAAACACTTTTATCCTAACCTTACAGTGAAGTAAACGACAAAATATGCAAGATCATAAAAACTTATTTATAATCAACAAATAGAAATTTAAAGTATTAAAGCTATTAAAAATAAGGAAAAATAATAAATCTTTCAACCAAAATGAAAAAATTTTTTCAGTGTGTTTAAGGTAAGATTTTATTCTACTTTTATAATTTTCAGCAGTTCACAGTCCACTTCTTCCGCACTAATTTTAAATCTCAGGATCGACGATGAAACAAAAAACAACAATAGAACATTAACAAAATTTAAAAGAGACCTACGGGCGAGAGCCAAATGTTCTATCGTATTAAAATTATCCTAAGAAATATATCTAAATTTTACTGAATTGTTGATTACTGGCCAGGATACTGTTTGACAGAAAAAATACTTATCATTCTTTTGCAAAATTTTGATTTAAGGTTAAGGTTTTTGACAGACAGAAGAAATATCTATTATTCCTTTCAAAAAGATTAAAGATTTGATTTTTTTTTTATCTTTTCAAATTAATAGTTATTATAGGTTCGTAGATTTGTTTGTTTTAAATGGAGTAATGTTAGAATATAACCAATTATGATCAAGAAGAAACTTTCAATTGCTTAGCATGTGTGTTTAAGCATCAACAACCAACAATGGGTATAGTTAATGTAAACAAGCCTTAAAAAAGTTTTATACTAATACTAAGTCCCGCATCCCACTATTTTATTTGTTGATTTTTGTATATTTCGGTTAATATAAATCGCGTTCCACATGCCATCTTATGTTTATATTACTTTACTTACTAAAAGGTAGGAAGAGTTAAATTTTTATCGTTTATATATTTGTCATTTGTATCATGTTTTAAATTAGTTCTTGCCTTTTTTTTCCCAGACACGATTTCAATTTCTATCTCTTTTGCTTCAATTACAAAGAAAATGTGTGAATATTCCACAATACTAAAAAAGATAAATCACGTATATTTTTTTTAAAGTAAAATGTATGAGTGGATTATTTGGCGGAACTGAAAGTAATAAAAGTTCAAAAACTAGTAAAATGTAGTCGAACAAATTAGGTATTTAAAGCAGCTAGTATGGGCTGCTCTGTTAATATTTAGTTCTTTGTGTTCATACAATATTTTTGTGTTAACTTGTCAATTAGGTAACAAATGACTAAGAAAAATAGTCGCCAAAAAAAATTGTCACCCGGTACCTGCCAAATGACGTCATCTTGTTTAGGGGTTAGCAAAAAAAAATGTTTTTTGTATATTTTGAAAAATTATGTCAAGTGGATCAAGAAATAAAAAAGAACTAAAGAACTTAATATCCGAAAGATATAAGCTCAGAAAGATTTATTTGGGAAGAAAATGGCAAAGTTATAGTAATAATAATGAATAAAAATTGTTTAGCATCAAATTCCAAGTAAGTAGTTTATGTTTTCTTTTGATTTTGTTGTACTTTTGGATAAAGCATATTATTTTCGCTGTTACATTAATATTAAAGATATCTTGACTAAAATAAATTTCTTAATGTTATTATTTATGAAGTTAATAAAATCAGTGACAAGGCTCATGTGTGAAATTCGATCAAAAATGTATTTACACAAAAAAGTAGGATAAAATTTTCCACATAATCGACCACTTGAAATAAGTTATAGGTAACGAAAAAATGTATCAAATTTTATTACATAGTTAATATTTTATTAATGCCCAACCTGTGTGAATCATTTAAATGTACTAAAATGGAATTTTAGATTGGTAATTTTTTTTTATTCAAAGTTATGGTATTAGAAAAGCTTGCTCTATACCACAGTTAAGTTTCATGGAAATTTCAGTTGAAAAGAAACCATTTTAGCATTTTGTGAAGAAAAAAAAACGCTCTAGCATGTAAATAATAATAACCTAAGTAATTGCCATGGTTTTACGTCATACACAAGAGGTATTATACGGAGATTCCTTCATAAACTGTCTATGTTTTTTTAAAATCATTTTCTGTATTAACCTAAGCAAACAAGATACGACGTTTCAAATGTATTGTATGACAATTAAACTTAGTGCCATATTTCATTTTGTATACCTAGAGTGTGAATCAATATCAACTTTTTTATTTACTGACTCGATGCTGTAATTTTGGAGATATTTTATATTACTTTTATTTTGTTAAGAAATTTAGCAAAATTGTTAATTCCAATTTTTACTATTTTGTTCATAAAATTACCACAAACAGAAGGATTAAAAAAACTGATCCATTTACCAAAGGAAATAAATTCAACTACCAATGACTTTTTTCATGGATACGAGACAGTAAAGTTGTATGACATTCAGAATGCTATAAAGGCATCACTAATGCTTCTAAGATTCAATGACTAAAAGAACGTACCATAAACATCAAGTAAAAAAAACAGTCCAAAGAATGTTATAAAATAATAATTTATAATGTTCTAAAAGATGTTCCAGAAGTTGAAATAAAAATTCTTTGCTCGAAGTCTCAAATTTACAATAAAAAATTGTGTGTCATATGTCAAAAAGATGTTGAACTCAAAATGTAGAGTTTGATGAAGCCGGAAATCATATGATAGCAGTAGCTGAAATCCTTTCAGACAATGGATTTTTTGTACGATTAAACAGCATATTAAATCCAAGTGATGTCATTGCTAATCAAGTTATTTACCATTTAAAATTCTGGGTAAAGGCACAATGAGAAGTAGCAAAAATTCATTGCAGAAGTACAAGAACTTGAAGATGTAAAATAATTACAGCTGACATTGAAATAATATATATTAAAACTAACCTGAGCAAAGAAAATCTTTTAATTGATATGAATCAAGTCAACAAAGCATATAGCAACCTAATTGAAATATGAAATTAAATTGAATGAAATTAATTACAAATGCTATTTAAAAAGCCTTCTAACTGAAGAAGTACCTGTCATTTTATTTTATTTACAAAGGCCCCATCACCATGTATCATGATATTACTATTCTGTGATCTTACAACAATCACAAATATCAAAAACCACAATCCATATTTGAAGATTCATTGTAACGAAGAGGCTGATATTTTACTTGTTTTACATGCTATTGACGTCGCATCACTTGATATTTTGACGGAGTCTTATTATATTTTATTGCCAGGCACAGATGTATTTTTAGCCTTGATTTTTTTTTGTAAATCATTACCGCTTGTTGGGTATTTTCGAACCAGTAGAGGACTGGATTAATGAGATACCAATATTAAATAGTGTTTTGAGGCTCTCGGTGTTAAGAGAGCAGCAATTTTAGATTTTTATTTTTTCACAGGCTGTGATCAAATTGGCCGATTTTCCAGCAAAAACAAACTGACTTGGAGGAAATCCTTTTTAAAAGCAGATTCTATTCTGATTCTACTTCGGAAGCACTATCGTGCTTGGGTGAAACAAACACTGCCAAATCTTGAGACACTTAAATGTGTCAAACGTTTTGTATTCCAAAGGTATGGGAGCAAAAATCAGGAAAAATTTTGATGTTAGCAGACCTCCGATGGTTTTTGTTTTCAAACTTTCAAATTATCTTTTGTGTAACGATATGTGCAAATGTATAGACTGCTTAAACTATGAGATGAAAGGTTGCAATGACAAAGAGATAGATACTTATTCTGATACTGAATATTTATAAATAGGATAACTTAACAAAATAATCATGTATATATTACAGTGATTCAATAAAGCTTTAAATAGAAATTAATTCTTTGTTGACAGTATGGAAATGAATTTTGATTTGGTATCTAACAAAAATACATCATCTCTATTATCTTGAATGAATTATTCTCTACTGTTTAAATATTAATAATAAAGAAATGGGGAGGAGAGACAAAATGTTATAAAATCAAATATCAGCACAAATTTTTTGCTGAGTCAGCAAAAAAAAGTTCTTTACTATAGACAATGTTTTGCATTACTGCTAAATGAGGTGCCCTCCATAAAAGCTCTGAAACTTTATAAGCGTTTGGTCATTTGAGGATTTGCTGAAATTTTGTACAGAGGTATTATTTTTAGGCGCATCGTTCTTTTTTGGATATGAATTTACAAAACAGAATCTACCTGTGAAATCTGACGTGTTTAGACATATGTCTGCTGCTTGTGTTGGAGAAACTGTAAGTTATTTAAAAGTCAGTGTCTGTAAGAGTTAATCTGGCAATGTCTAATACTGATCTTCTCAAAATAGATTTTGTGATGTACAAACAGACTGATGCTTGTCCGTTCATTTTTATTTTCCCCAATTTTCATGACCAATAACTGCATTTCAAAGGTTTTCGCAAAAATTGTTTGTACATGTTTTTTTTTTTTTTTTCATAGTTAGGCATCGAACCTAACACATTGCTTTATTAGCTTTAGGTTGGGGAGTTGCAGGTATCCTAAATTAAAAGGCAATAATTATCACTTTTAGTGAACTTCCACTTTTTTGCTATCTCTTAATACGAGTTCTGCATGTTTCGCTGGTTTATTTATTGTGTCTATTTATTTTAGGCTACCATTATTTATTTTTTTGACATTTATGTGCTGCCAATTTATTAATATATTGACTTTTATATTTAAGTTTTAACGGGCCAGTTTACATTTTTAGATCATTTAATATTTTTACGGTAAACTTGTATAATGTGTATTCCGTATAGTGTTTAGTATGTATTGTGTTTAGTATGTATTGTATTATAACTTTATCTGTGTGTGCAGGCCTGCAAATAATTATTAACAACTGCTCGTACATTCGATCCTATTCAAGCTAGTTAAATTTTTTCCGAAGCGATTGGCAGTCAGTTTTGTTTCTAAAGCTGTTACAAGTTAGTGTTGTATTTACATAACACTGTATCTTTTTAAACTCTCTAAAAAAAATCCAAGCTAGGCATGCCACAGTATATATGTCTAAATAGATAAACAACACCAGCACAGTTTTCCTAAAGAAGTCAAAGGTGACTTTTCTGGGCTTTTATCGGTGAATAAGCACTTGCTTTCTTTGTTTTTAAAACCCTTTAACTTATCCAAAGCTCCTTTTGACATTAGTGTTTATTAAATCTTGGAAACAATTTGACTTAGCTTTTTAGTCAACTCACCTTGACAGTTAAAAGACATTAGAAATGTTTTTAGATAGGGTTTATTTGTTATGTATCTATATTTTATTTTCAGTTTGCCTGCATTATGCGGATACCATTTGAAGTAGTGAAGCAGCATGCTCAAGCGAATGTTTCAAATGCAAGTGCTACCAGTTTTGATGCATTTAAACAAGTATTGCTTACACGAGTGAGTTACACACTGTCAGCATATGCACCAAACGGTATATAGATTAGACCCATGAAATTAAATTTCATAAATAGGGTTTTTTTCTATAAAATTTGTAATTTGGTTGACATAAAATCATTAATATTTAAAAGGTCTCACCATTTGTTTCTGTAACTCTTGAAATTAATTACAACATGCTGTTTGAAAAGTTATCTCAAGCGTTGATATTTTTAAAAATATCCTCAGAGTCTCTGTCGTTGTGTGAAATGCTATGTGAATCAGCAGTATTGGCAATATTGACGGTAGCTCATATGCTTTACATGCGCTAAGCCTCTAATTTGAGCCCTGTTGTGGGTGGTCATCTTTAGTTTGACTTTCCATGATATCCCGCCATTAGGTAAATTAAAAAAATTATTTAAAACCTTTTATTTTCCAAGTGTTTGAGAAGTATATCTTTTATTATTCCATAATTTTTGGTAGATAGACTGTGGAGAAAGGGTTAAAAAAAAGTGGAAATGAAAGCTATTGCTCAGGTTATATTTTAGTTTTCTGAAAATATAAGTTAAATATTTTCAAAAAATATTTTTAAAAAAATTTCGCAAAGACTTAGGAGCAGATCAATTTCTTATAATGACAAATGGCTTACTTTAAACAATTTTTGACTTTCCTAGAATGGCTGTTGTTTTCATTCCTAGCATTTTTTCCCAAAAAGACGCAAATTTATTCCAAAATAAACATTTTTCCAAGTTTTGTTTTTGTTAAAAAAAAAGTGTGTTGTTTTTGATATTTTTCAAATGTTTGTGTTTTTAAAAGCTTATTGAGTTTGTCTCTAGTTCTCATAAAATCGGATTCAAAAAGAGATATTTTTCTTGAGGAATATCTTATTATGTCGATTTTATGATGCTAGTAACTGTTATTTATTCTTTTGCTGTATTGCTTATTTTGATTGTTTTGAATATGTCATGATGCCCAGGTTCTGAGAAATGGCATTTAGTCCAAAAATTATTATTTTTTTCTTTTTTTTCAAAAATGAATATTCTGAAATGTTATTTTATTTGAAGATTTCAGATCATTTTTTTTTTTTTTTTTTTTAATTATGGTGCTTATCTTATCTTACATTTATCTTTGAATTTAAAAAGATTTTTTATTTTTAGCAAAAGTAACTAGTATTCGTTTCAATTTCTTATTATTTCAAATTTCCTTATTGGTTCTTTTTTGTCATGATTGTAATGTTTATTCAATAATAATTGTTTTATACTATTTTAGTGTTCTTGCTGATTGTAAATATTTTTGTCCTTGATTCCATTATTCATTATAATACTTGTTAACTGAAATATTGTTATTTTAGGGTTTGAAAGGTTTCTCAAGAGGGTTTTTCAGTATGTTGATGCGTGAGGTAAATTTTTATTTTTGAAGGGATTCGAAAAATGTTGTTTTTTTCCAATGCATAAGTATTGCTAAAAAATTTTAAATATGAAATATTATATATAATATACACACATACATACATGCATACATCCATGCATGCATGCATACATACACACATACATACATATATACATAC
>JAUZNK010082199.1:0-13112 GCA_035046665.1 Euphysa ruthae | reverse complement strand
TATGCTATATATAAATTTGGAACATTTTATCTTCCTAAATTGAATGGGTTTTTATTTAAATGAATTTGATTTGATTTTTTATGATTTATGTAATTCTTAATAGTAATGAATCAAAGTAGACTTTAGTTTATCGAAAACCATTACTTTGCTAAGAAAATTGAAACTAAATGTTCTGGAAACCCTGATTCTATATAATGCCTCATCCAAGTTTCTCATTGGCTGGATATTATTGGATATAATAATCGAAAGCTATTTTTTTTTTAAGAATCTGATCAATGTGTTTCTGAAAAACTGCTTTTTTATATTATACAATATTCCAGGTAGTATGATGTTGAAACTTCCAAAAAATGTTGTTATCATTAAAATTAAAACTGGGGAGGGAAGCCACAAAAAGGTTATTTTAAAAGAAATAATTTAGCAAGATGCACCCATTCCGAACAGTTATTTCGACAGATAAAATATTTTGTTGCAAGAGGTGATTTTTATTAAATTATCATCATTATTATTATATACCATTATTATACACACGTGACATCGATTTAATACACACGTGACACCGATTTAATACACAAGTGACACCGATTTTCTAAAAAAGCGAACTAATTTGTTTTATATAAATAAAAATATTTGAGGGTGACAACCGTATTTCATAGGTTCTTACAAAAAAATTGCAATAAATCTTTGTTTTAATGACAATATCTGACGAAATGATTAGAAGACAAACTGTCAAAAACAAAATGAATAAAAGAGGTAAACTCAAAAGACAAATAGACAGAAGAAAAATTGTCCGAAGAAAAACTGTCATAAGACAGTTTGATTAGAAGACAAGTGTCATAAGACAAACAGTCAGAAAACAAACAGTTGAAATAAAACCCAACAAAATTGATCGGTCAGAAACTTAAACTGAGATCAAAGATCAACAGGGACATTATTTATATATTTTATTTATATTAGATCAAATTCATAGTAGAAACCTTGTTTAAAAGAGAATTAATGTCTAAATGAATGTGTTTTAAAAACTGCAGATTGAAATCTTAATTTTAGCATCTCAAGATTAAATTTTATTGTTTTCAAAAAAATGAGATTTCTGAATAAACTTGTTTCAAACTATCACCAGTATTCAGACTTGCTGTAAGAAATATGTCTCAAATGAGGCTAGTACTCAGATTTTTCATGAAAAATGTTTAAAATGACCACCAGTATTCAGTTTTGCCATAAAAAATGTGTTTCAAATGACCACCAGTATTCACATTTGCCATAAAAAATATGATTTAATTGAACGCCGGTATTCAGATTTACAGTAAGAACTATGTTTCAAATAACTGCAAGTATTCAGGTTTTCCACAAAAAATGTTTCACATTAAAACATTTATAAATTTTTCAACTAAAATTCAACATTATCAATGAGACAGTTATAACAGGCGAGATTTACAAACACCGCCTTACACTACAAAAAGCACCAAATTCATAAAAACAAGTAACTTGGCAATGAATAATTCTCAATACATTTCAGAAATCTTAGCCACCCAGATATAATTCCCTAATTTCCTGCTATCAAAATCCTTAAAATTTTGAAATAATTTTTTATCTAACCATGCTAACTCCAGATTTAGTCATAAAAAATTTATGTCATACACTTCAAGGTACTTCGATTCTGGGGAATAGAACCATATACAAAGCTGCGATTGGTCAATACTATTAATTCAAACTTAAAAAAATATCCATTAGATAAAAATCATCAGATAAAAATCATCACATCAAATATTACATAAAAGATCTGCATAAATAATTAACACCTAAAAACAGTTCATATTCTAAAAAAACTTAATATAAATTATATATAAAATTAATATAAAATTTCAATTTCCTTTATTACAATCTTTAGCATGAAATAGCAAAGTGCTCATGTATAATATATATCATATCACTGATTCTTCTGTGATATCCTAAGAAAGTACACAAAAATCAAAGGTTTGTAAGAAAATTAATCAATTTTGCTAAAAATACTATAATCAATGTGATAGGCATTTGTTTGTTTTTTTTTCATAGATTATTACACTTTATATCTCTTGAAATTTAACCTTTTTAAAAATTTTTCTCAAAAAAAAATTTTTGAATTGCAAAGATAAGAAAAAATTAAATATGAAAGATAGGATATATTATTATCTATCTGATGATTTGGTGAGAACATTATTTTCATTTTGAAAATAGAATGCAGATATAAATCAAACTAACACTGCTATTTAAGAAAAAAACAAAAAAATAAGGTTTGCAGATTAACTGCAAACTCTCTTTTAACAACCAACTGAGAGAAATTTTTCTAATACAATGTAACAAATAAAATGCAAAATAAACAAAAAATGACTACAAAGTTATTGGAAAGCTCAAACAATATTTTTTTTTGTAAAAATTGAAAAGTAAAATTAACACCGTATACATAACATATTCCCATAAAAAAATTAACACATTTTTTCTGCTATTTTTACTTTAAAAATCTTAAATTTCATTTTCCAATTTCCATTTTCTTCTTCGCACCTGAGAAAAAAATCTCTTGCATGAAATCATTAAGAAATTTATCTTCAAAAACTAGTTAGAAATAATACTAGTCTAAATAATTAAATTATTAATAAGCATTCAGCGTTACACTTGCATATTGAAGTATGTCTCTAATGAGCAGCAAATTAACATGGTTTTTACAGTATTTTCAAGCAATAGGGTCGCTTTGCCGATAAGCTTTGTGAACAAAAGGTTAAAGCAAAAATTAAGGTCATAGCCTATGCTTAACCAAATTAATGATTAAAATTATTAAGATATGGCAAGAAAGTGTTAGAATACCTATCACTAAGTACTTAGCAAAAAATATTTACATTGTTCGAACCACCCTCTTTATGACATTAGAATTTTCTTGACCCTTTCTATATGCTATTTATTACCCATTAAATATAAAATTTTCTACAGAAACAATCTGTTATTGTACATTTCAAGCTTCTCTGAGAAAAAATAAAATGTATTAGACATAAAAGTATCAAAACATGTTCAGGGACCTTTTGCAAAGATAAACAGAAACCAATCTATACCATTCAAAAGTTATGACAATCAAGTCAACCACAGTCAACTAGAGCCAATGATTTCATTCTGAACATATTTGATATGCTTTAACCAAACGGTTGCGGTTAAAAAGCTCAACCATATTTGATGACATTTAATCCATACTAGAAAATTCAATGCTAGCAAAAGTAGTTGCAAGGCTAACAAAAGTCTCATGCAAGAATATATGAAAAGATTGAAACATGTATTACAATACAAGCTTCAGACTCTATATTCCTTGATTACCCTTGCAAAAAAATTATCTTACCGATACTGACTTTTACGACTTTATTAAAAGTAAAAAAAATTTGATAAGGTTAGATTGACATAATAAAGGAAGACGTTATATTTTCTAAATTTTGTGATACCTTTATGGTTTCAAGAAGTTTTTCATGTACAGTGTAATGCCTTAGGTTGCTAGTATATGCTATATATTTTACTGCACGCTTTGTGACTAAATTTTAAAACAAAAAATTGAAAATTACTTCAGACGAGTAAATTTACAGAACAAAATTTAAAATATTAAATAATTGTGCATAATTGTTCAACGTTCTATGATGTAATGTTTTTAAAGCATTAATGAATAATAATGAATAATATAATGTATAATATATATAATAAGCCAATTTAGTTACTTACATGAGCTGCTAAATCAGTGTTACTTCGGCTCAATTTTAAGGCATGGAGCTTCTTCCTAAAACCTATAACGACAAAAAAATTTTAAAAACATTGTAATTTTAAGATTTTTTTATTTCTTCTTTATATTTTGTAAAAAGTTTTCAACTACACTAAATCAAAAAAATTTACTTATAAGAGAATTTTGTATAACTTTGTTCTAAATGAATTATATAAATATGAGACGTAAAGGTCTCAAATACATAACCATAGGTAAATACGCATGTAGTGATCAAATATGGTCAAATATATGAAATAATATGACTTGATACATTCTAAAATACTATTTGAATAAAGATAAACTTGAATGCTAAATATTATGGTTCAAATAACTATTACTGAAAAACTAGCCACTGATATTCATGTATATTTCAAATACCACTGACTAACCTAGATTGCAAAAGCAATTTAATAATGGCAGCTGTCAAATCAACATGAATTTCTGGTTTCTTTAATTATGCAAAATTCACATATTGTTATCTTTCTTTATTTTTGCTCATCTAAAGACTGCTTTCACAGGGCATAAAAAATATATGTTTTCATGAATTTAAATGTTAGATAACAAAAATGCTACCCATAGTAGTAAATCTTAAAAATCAGAAAAAATAAAATAGAAGTTACATTTGATTTTGTTACTTAGGCTATCCAAAAGAGTTTTCCGTAATTTTAGTTATTAATATTATATAAATCCATTAAAAATCATATCTTTTAGCATGTATATAGTAAGTATATATTTGGTGAAAATCTTTTTGCGTGAAGTTGCTACAAAAGAATGAATAAATAACGTCAGTTTTACCGTATACTTATACCTTACAATGGCATCTTTTTTAACAAACTTCGTATTTTTATATCAGTTTGAAAACGACTGCTACAATAGGCAGACAAAATATCACACAAAATAATTTAACTAGCATGACACCGTATTTTATGTTTTAAACAAAATAAATATTATATATTATATCATTTTGAAACTATTATATTAACATTATTTCAAAAATATTATATAGTGGTAAAAAATTTAACTAAAACTCTTTGATTATTATTTTTCCAAAAATATATATATATTTAAACGTGAAAATGACATCGAATAAGATTAGTCTGAATTGCAATTCAAATATAAAAGTAAACCTTTAAACTTAAGAGGAGATGTCAAATGGTGTCTAAGTGGCTTTGGTGAATGATACCTTCCCACTGAAAGCAAATCATTCAAAGAAGCAGATTTATCTTTTGAACTTTCTAAAAAAAAAAAAAAAAAATTGACAAGTGATTATAAGTTCATTATGGAAATATCATCTAATTTAAAAAATTTTGTTATAGTCCAGTGATGTCATATCACATCAAAGCTTGATTTTTTAGTGAATAGATATTTAAACACATTTTTTCAACCCACCTCATGATCAATTCAGCCAATTACTTATACAAAAAAAAATTAAAAGGTAAATTACAAATATAATTTTACTGGATGTGCCATACCTATGTTATCTGTTTTAAATTTTTGTATTGAATCATCTGCATGTAGAAATGCCATCTCCATAGAATCTTCTTAATTGCATTATTCTTAGTCTAAACATCAATAAGCATAAATCAATAAATAAAGTAATAATAAAAATTTTTTTTTAAAAGAATCTGAACATAAATTTTGCATAGAGATACATGTTACTTGCCAGTAGATAAATATAATCTACTGACATGTAGCTTCCATATACAAAAAAAAAAAAAAAAAAAAAAAGTTGGGTTTCTACTTTGTATGGTGTATATACAATATTCAAGAATGTGGGAATCAAGGTAAATAATAATACTGGAAACAGGTGGTACTGAGACAAAGTTTTATTTAGCCAAGATGCTTACAGCCTGATAATTCATATTAATTTCACTGAATTGTTAATTAAAGGATTGACAAAATCAGCAACACGTGCATTTGATCTCCCAGCATTTAAAAAATTAATTATTAAAATAATTATATATAACAATTTATATATTTTTTTAAAAAATACTTAGAATGAAAATAAATAACGATTTATATACATCATAAAATTAGCTTTGAAATTTCAAAAGTTTACATTAATTTGGCAACTATTTCTATTTCCTTAAGATTATCTTTAAGTTGTATATTATATGTTTCTAATACTGAAAGCATATATGGCTAGAAAACTTTTTATTTAAGTTTTTGTACTTTAGCGAAATAAAAACCCTTTTCTTGAAAAAAGTGATAAAAATGGTGACTGACAAATAAGTTAAAAATACTGAATTTGATAGTTTAAACTCTATCCAGTCACCTTTAAAAATTTCCAACTCCAATTTTAAAAAAATGTTGCTTGTCCATATCATACATTAAAAAAGTGCAATAACATTACAGCATTGTGTTGTTCCATTTCTACTAGAAAAAAAATGATTGTTCTGGCATTCAATATATACATATAAGGTATATCACCACCAAACACTCACAACTCAGACCCTCAACAAAATTTCTAAATGATAAAAAAGTAAACATAATGTTATAATAGGAGCAGCATGACTCCTGTAACATTGCTCAATAAAATTTTATAACTCATGACATGCATTTTATCTCTTTTTTAATAATTATAATATTATGGATTTATTCTCTCCCTCTCTACCCTGTGCTATAGTGAGACGGATTTGTCTGTACAAGTTTTAGATAATGCTAGACAGATGGCTGAAGTAAAAAATCATAGTTTTTAAACATAATTTTGAATCGGACACTAAAATACACTTCTACCTTTTGTCACCATTTTGATTATCCTTCGAAATTATATAAAATTAGTTTTTAAGAATACGTTGATGTTTCATTAGCATGATCTTAGTCAATAGATGAAGTTTCTTCTATTGACTATGATTTGAATAATTGACAGGTAATTATTTATGGTAAATACGATTAAATTAAGCAGGTGTCAGGTCAACACTTACAAAAAAAAAGACCAGACTTTATATAATATTCTTACTAAGCAAAAGATCAGATAATGCTTTCATCTATCTTTTTTTGTGGAATCATATTTTTTATGTATTTATAACGTGGCGGCCAAAAAATAGCCTTAAGCTATATTTACAGATAGGCCCATGGGTTAAGCTATGGTGAATTTAAAGCTCCAATTTGAGCTTACGATAATCATTGGTTTCTAGGTCACTGCTTTAGTTGAATGAAATAATCAAGTGGTTCTTGGTGGAATCTTGTCAAATTGAGTTAGATGAAATTGGGTTGAGGAATTTAGGAGTGTAGGTAGGTGAGTGGAATCAGGGGCAGATGAATGGAATTGGTACAGCTGGGGTGAGGAGTCTGGTGAAATAAATAGAATATGGTGAGATTTAGAATCACTGTTTAATGAGTGGAAGCTAATTGAATTGAATGGAAGTCGATTGAGTGAAAATGGTTGGGATTGAGCGAAAATGGTTAAAATTGATTGGTAGAAGATTGAATTGGATGAACCTGGGCAGAATTGGGTGAAATCAAGTGAAAATTGGTGGTATGATTGAAAGTGGGTTTATCCCAGCAAATGTACATGGAACCTGGAATAGTGAGTAGAATAGAGTAAGTGAAATGAAATTAGGGGAAATATCATAGGACTGATACATCCCTCAAATATCTCATGGAAAATTGCCCCTGGATAATTGCTTTGTGGATAATTGCACCCGGATAGCTCACCCCCGTTTTTTTATTTTAAATAAATTTTAATTAATTGGTTAAAGTATAGTAAACGATCACGAATGGAATGACATACATAAAATGTTACTGCAGACATAGTTTTGTATTCCTACGCCAGATAATTAACCGGACTATGCACAAATATAGATTTAAATTACATAAGCACGTTGGATTAAATTTTACAATAGATATTCAATATAGTATGTTATAATTAATTGTATACAAAACAAGGCTCGTTGGACGAAAAAAAAATAAATTGTAACACAAAGGTCAAAGTTTCAACACTCAATGAATTTGTTGCCGAAGTAAATAATCACACCCACGCACCATCGCAAAAGAAAAGCGAACTTATAATAAAAGTCCGCGCAGGTCTTAAACGAAGATCCCAGACAACACAGGACAATTTCGTAAAAAACATTTTTTTTTTTTTTTACTAAGTTTCTGCTGAAACTAGCTCTCTATGTTGTTTTATTTGTGTGATGTATAACGGGACCACAGTGGAAACTACTTACCTACTTACTTACTTGCTTGCTTGCATGCTTGCTTGCTGGCTAACTTTCTAACTCTTAAATAATTACTTACTTACTTATTTAATTACTTAATTATTTGAGAACACCTACATTTTGAGGTTTCGTAGGAACTCGCCAAGGCGGGCACCGTTGTTTACTATAAAACTTTGGAAAAGAGCTTCCACGTACCAATAATTGCATTGAAGCGTGGCACAGTGGTTTTCAAACCAATGTATATTCTTGCCATCCTAGATTTAGGAAGTTTCTGGCAGTTTTGAAAATAAGGGAAAGCATTTCCTGAGTGAGAATTTTGTAAAATCAAGGAAGGCGTGTACCTCCACTCCAAGAAGGAGTTATCTTGATTGAAATCAATGCATAATTCGAATCATTGACGACTATCCAAATCGGCAAATAGAAGATTATTTGCGTGCTATTGGATTCAACTTATGCTTTTCGATCTTAAGATAAATGTAACATGATATTCACTTGGTTACAATATTGTATTCATTTTACCATAAATAACAAAAATTATTTCTTGACTAATCATTGAAAGGGGGTCAATTACCCTGGGAGCAATAATCCAATGGGAGGATTGTCCGGGGTGAAATTATCCATATGACCAATTATCCTAGGTGGATTTATCTAGGGGAAATTATCCAAGGACCAATTATTTTTAGGTGAATTATCCTCGGACAATTTTCCAGGGGCAATTATCTTGGGGAGAAAATTTCTGGGGGCAATTTCGCAGGGTTTATTGTCTGGGGGCAATTATCCTTGGGTAATTATCCAGGGGGAACTATCTTAGAACCCTATAAATGATATAATTTTTACAAACAAAATTATTTTTAAATTTAAATGAAATTATTATTGTTTTGCTATGGTGCAAATATCTTGATTTGATACGATTATTTTTAATTTATTTAATAAAATAATGTCGTAGGATTGCTGTAAAAATGTTCTATTTTGTTTATCGAGAATCGGTGACTAAACATGTCTTTATTCGACTTCTTCACGAAGAATATAAGAGCTTAATTGCTCTTAAAAGTGACTACATTAAATTTCTTGGATTTTGTAAGTATTAATCTCAATTTCTCATATGAAACTTAAATTAGATTTTTTTACAAAGGTTTTGTTATACAATACACAGAAATCTAGAGCTTCAGCAAAATTGGCTTTATTTCTAAACCATTGCAATTTTTAGCTAAAACCTGAAAATCAGATTGGCAAAAGAAAATGCTTTTAGATATAGTGGTTCACTAGAATTTTTCTTCTCTATATCCATAAATTAACACACTTCTACGTAGATTACCCTTTCACACAAATCAAACTAAAAATTTTATAAAGATGCCGTCCATTTATATAAAATAACTATAATCTTATCCTCCTTCATAAATTTAGCCTAATCGTTTTAAAACTCTCATGTTTTTGAACATTAATTGATCTTTTTTATTTAAATATTTCTCTCTTAAAAAGAAAAAAACAACTTCCAGACTGTGTGAGGATGAGAGCTATTTAAAAAATATTAAAGCTCTAAATCTATCACTTATAAACACCCTCTCTCTAGCATGATGTTGCGGTGGCACCTTTAGGGTGCTTATTTTTTAAAGCACCAATCATAATCTCTCATTCACCTTAAAACATTTAGATCCAATTTTTAGGCTCTTTATCGTATTTATGGCGTTCATTGATTGTATCACTTTTTACACCTGGTTTACATAATGTAAAAAATAATTTTGCAGCCTGGATAATTCTTGTTTATCTGAATAATTGAGAGATATCCTATTTATCATACCAAGGTAAAAAAACAATAAAAAAAATTTCGGAAGCTTTAGTTGTTATAGGTCTTCAAACATTCTCCACTGAAAAGAAAAAGGTTTTTATCTTTTCAATGGATCTATTAAAGATAACCCAGGGTTTTCTTTTAATTTTGATTTGGCTATATCATTGCAGTATTTATATTAGTAAAGATAGTGAGATAAACAAGAAATTAGGAAAAACAACAAAATATTAGATTTTTACTTGACTGTTAAAATTTTTAGTTAAAATTCTTATTCAAGTACAGGGCAATAAAAACACGTTTTAGCTCTAATAAAACAAGAATGAATATGGTGAGAGCAACCTTTACTACAGGCCTTGTCGTAATGTGATCGTGCAAAATTTATGGAGTCCTACTGTAAATTTGCGGAAAGAAAACGCTTCTTGGACATTTTGGAGACAACTTAAGAAGTAAATCTGATCTCCTTTACAGCAAAGAAAAAACTTATTTGTTGAAAAAGATTTTATTAACAAAAGAACGGGTAATAGGCCATAAAATATATAATTATAAGAACAAAATAACAAAAAATAATGGAGTAAGTTAGAGAGCCTCGCAACTTTCTGCTTCACTTCCTTTTATGATCTTGGAGTTGCCATCTTGCAGAATCTGTTCAAAATAATATCGCTGAGGATAATCCAATTTTTTTGTCTCATGTCAAAATCAAAGAAGTCTAAAGCGAATTTAAAAATTGTTGATAAAAATTTCCTGCAGACTTGTGTTTCACAAACTCGAACAAGACAAAACAAAACATTGTCCGTTAACAAACCATATCAGATGGATCATTGAGGCCTCTGTGGTTCAAAATTTTTGTGAAGTACCCATAAAAAAAAAGAGAAAAAAGATTCTGATTGATTGGATTCATCCTCACCGCCAGAAACACCCTTTCTTGTTACATACCCAGCAATGTGCACCAGATTTTTTTAAGTGTTGCATGCTGTCAAACATTTCAGACTGTTCTAGCTGAAATTTACAAGAAAGACATTAATGGCCAGGAGATAAGGTTGTTCTATCTAGGGAAATGTTTACTTTGAGCAAACCAGACGCTTGTTCAATATGCAATTTCCTCAAAACCTGCTGGGAGCTCAGGAAATTCGTTCTTTTTCAAAATGATCGTAGGTAAAATGACTCAACAGAACATAACTGTGTGAAGTTGACATAAGACTGCGCCATAAATCGGCGAGGCCGAACGTGTTTGTTGAATTGCCAAAGCCGTGTCTTTGGCAAAGCCTGGTTGACTTTGTTTCCATCAAAAATGATTGCTCTCAGTGCAGCACCACCGTCTTCATTTGAAATCATTGATCGTTAAATCTGCTCAAACAGGAAAAGACATGTCAAGTTGGACACAGGGAGCATTTTAATGACTACCTTTGGACCACCTAATAAACATACAAGCATGACTTCCAACACTGTTTTTGCAAGAGCACTACGATTGTGCACTGCTTTGCCAAAAATAGCTCCAATGAGGTAGAGTAACATTTTCTTTATGTACACTTCTTCATGCAGAAAGACATAACGTCTTTGGTTTTGTTCCACATTGCTTAATAAAGATACAACAAAATATTGCTCTTCCATTTTCGATAGTTTAGATATTATTCTGATGAGTGTAGTTATTGAGAAAAGCTTGAAATCATTTGTTAGCTTGGGATAGAGAGCTTTTGAAGTGGCAAAATAAACAAATGCTCTCAAAATCATTTCTGGAGAGTTGTGTTTGCAACCGACTTGAATTAAGTCTGTAATACAACGTGCAGAAAAAGAACTTCCTTTCTGAAATCTAACTCTAAACAAGAGAGATAAAGAAAAATTTTATCGATAACTGACCATGAATTCACCCTGATAATTCAATTTTTATCAAGGTTGGTAGATGACATTTGCCACTGCAATCGAAACATTCGAATCGTCCACCTGAAGAAATAATCACCACGAAGAGAGAGATTCCTTGAACTAACTTACAACACTGAATTATCAACTTCTCGTTGTCAAAACACGAAAGCACTGGGTGATTTAAGTCGCATTTTGTGATCAATTCGTTTTTCAAAGTTGCAAAATCAAATGTGTCGAATGCTTAGAAAGTTTGAAGTCCGTCTTGAACTTCGTTTTTTGCAGATCTAAATGCGCCCTTGGTAGGCGTTTGAGAGGTGGTTGAGTTGGAACTTGTGATGATGGAATATTATTTATTATATATATTTTCTAAAATTTAAATACACAAGGAATTTAATCAATTGGCAAAAATAAATAATCATAATGGCAAACTTCGATTTATTTCTATGTAACAACTTTTTACTAACAATTCTTATCTGACATGAAATTAGTTACAATAATTTTGTTAGGCACAAAAGTGTCAAGAATAAATATGTCAATGAAACCCTGGTACAAACACATTTAGCCAGACGTATTCTACAACAAAAACAGTAAATAAAGGTCCAAAAAATGTCAATAGACACGTAAGACGAGAGACTAAGTAGATTAAATAGACTAAGTAAATTGCATCTTTTTCAAATTACCTACAATCTTGTTCATAATATATTGGACTTTTATCAAATTTCAACACAAAGTCACATTTGACGCATGGTATGGTGTAAAAGTGATTTTCTAGACGAAAATCGCAAAAATTATGGCAATCCTAATTTAGTACGGACTTGTCACTTTAATCCCATAGCTCTAGCAAAGAAAAAAAAAATTAATTTTAAATTTCTAAGTCTAAGTCTATAAGTCTATAAGTCTATAACCGAGAGATAAACTTAAAGTTGAATGTACCAAGGGCGGTGTATCCGTATTTTTAATTGCTTGTGGTAATTTTTTCATTTATTAAGGTGTCCTAATTGCGTATAAGTGTCAGAATATTTTGTCCATAATTGTAAATCATAAAAAATATTTTTGCATTCGATATTAGTTAATACAAACTTTTTAAAAACAGAAGAACTTTTGGAGAAAGAATCTACAAAAATTTAAATATTTTTGGTTTTTAAGAAAACTTTAATTTTAGGTTGACTGTCTTTTTATTGACTAAACCGTTTACAGAATTTGAATATTAAATGGACAGTTACAATCGTAGAAAATTCTAAAACATAATCATCACCATCTTTTGCACCCCTATAGAGTTTATGTTTAATTTAATTAAATTTATATTAAATTGAAATACATTCTTAAATTAAAAGCAATATTTTTATTTCACTATGTATGAAATATACCATAAAATCTTTTTTTTTTCTTTTTATAAACTATTCTTCCAATAGATCAAAGCCAAATCAAAAGTAATTTAAAAACTGTCGAAAGAAAATTTATTTCTATTTAGCTACAGCTTTATTGCATATTAATAACTGGTAGCGTAAGATAATTTGTTGTTCGTTTAAATCCGTTGCAGTTTTTT
>JAUZNK010082188.1:905-13112 GCA_035046665.1 Euphysa ruthae | reverse complement strand
TATATATATATATACATTATGAATGTATATATATATACATATACGTATATGTATATATATATACATATACGTATATGTATATATATATATATATATATATTCATGTATTTATTCATATATATATATCTATATTTTTTTTATTTCTATTAAAAACATACATCGCTAATTTCTATGGTAACTTTTTAAAACAAGTTCTTGAAAGATAAATTTTAAGAACATGTTAAGTTTTGTTAAACAACCTTATCTCGATGGGGATAGTAAAATGTTTTTTAAATTAACAGGAGGTTACCAAATTTTGATTGTAAGATATGCGATTGATATGATTGGATTTATTGTACTAGTAAATAGAGTATTTTATTTTGATTTTGCAAGAGATGAGGCATACTTCTTTTCTGTTTTAGATATAATACTCCAGTCAAATGTGTGGTCGTTTTGTAGTGTTAAGAATTTTTTTTTGTTTTAATTGACATTTTTCATGAAAATCAGCTTGAAATTTAAACATTTTCTAGTAATTACAAATACTATTATCTATTGCAAGATGTTTAGATCAAAGATCAAAGATAAAATTCTAAGTGTGGTTAAGCCTCAACAGAAGGGAACTTTTGACCCCTAATTCTAAATCCATTCTGCATTTTTAAAATCAGACCAATGGAAAAGGTAACAAAATTTGTGATTTTTTCTTAAGTTTAGAAACTATACTATTTTTTTTTCTAGTAACCACAACTGTTGCTTCACCTACTTATGGCGTGGGCAATAACAGTGGTGGAGGTATAAAGGTGTCTCCAACCTATAAGCCTGGTAAGTAGCCCTTTGTTCTATATTTGAGCCAGTTTTAAAATTCAAAGACATTCATTATTTATTCTCAAGTCCATGCGAGAGGATCACGCCTATTTTCCAAAAGAATTTCTGAGGTTTTATATAAATTTTGCATGAATAACTCCATACTGTTAATTTTGATACTTTTTGATTCCCATCATCTAATAACAAAACGAAACCTGTTAATTTTGATACTTTTTGGTTCCAAAATCTAAATACAAATCGAAACCTGTTAATTTTGATACTTTTTGATTCCCATCATCTAATAACGAAATGAAACCTGTTAATTTTGATACTTTTTGGTTCCAACATCTAAATACAAAAGGAAACCTGTTAATTTTGATACTTTTTGATTCCCATCATCTAATAACAAAACGAAACTTGTTAATTTTGATACTTTTTAGTTCCAACATCTAAATACAAAGCGAACCCTGTTAATTTTGATACTTTTTGATTCCCATCATCTAATAACAAAACGAAACTTGTTAATTTTGATACTTTTTGGTTCCAACATCTAGATACAAAACGAAACCTGTTAATTTTGATACTTTTTGGTTCCAACATCTAAATACAAAATGAAAATCTGTTAATTTTGATACTTTTTGTGCTTATAAAAATCAAAAAAATCTGCTGCTCTTTATTGAAGTTTTAAGGTTATTTAAATTTTCAAACAAACAAAAAACAAAAATTTCGGAAAAACAAAACTACTCTTTTCAGCATTAATTTATTTTGCAAAAAAAATTTTTAACAAAAACTGCAATTCAAATTATTTTGATGAAAAACAATATATTAGATGTTTTTGGTGTTTTCCTTTATAACCGGGAGAATATATTAATAACATTATTCATAGCCTGGTCATATTTGCTACAAACTTTACAACAGAGGGCAAAACAAAATTCCATTTGGTTTACCCCATGTTTAACTATTATAATACGTGGGGCCGTAGAAGGGAGTTCAAATTAGTGGATTTATTAAAGTTTGAATAGAATAACTATTAAATAAATATTCCTTTCATGCAGACTGATAATTTGTCACGGTGTGTCTGATTTATCACGGTGTGTCTGATTTTTCCAGGTTTAACTCACAAAAAAAAATTTTTTATTCATGAAAGCTTATGGTACCTAAATTCTTTACAAAAATTTTTTAAGTTTTTCAAAGTTTTGGAGGCAAAGTGTTGGTGTCAGATTTTTTGGTGAAAAAAACTTCCGTCCCATTAATTTTTTTTTCTTTGTTTTAGAGCAAGAATTTGATGGCTCTGTTGATAATCTCAGTTGGCGGACCATATTAGCTATCATACTAAGTATGGTTGTGCTCCTGGTGGTAATTGTGTTGTTTGTGTTTCTCTATCGAAAATACATTGTTAAGACGGGACAAAGAGCTTATCAGTTTTATGAGTACGTGTTCAAACTTTAGTAATAATATTTGGACCCAGTATTGAAATCTGTTACTGACATTTCAGCTAAAAAAAATTCTTCTTTTTTTTTATCTTTACACACAGATGAATTACAGGATTTAATCTTTAACAAACCTTTTACCTTAATAAGCTTAAAAAAATTTCCTTTTCGATTTTAATATGAAAGTTGAGTATGCCGCAAAAAGTTCACAATAAGCGAATACTCTAATTTTAAAATATTATTCTGATAACATTTGCGTTACTGCAATTTTGAAAAAAATTTTGTTAGCTCATGAGCTAAAATGAATTTTCGGCTCACCTCTTAGGAGAAAGCGAAGCATAGTTTTTTTTTTTTTTTATCCTGAGAGTGTCTTTTTTTTTGGAAAGGTATGATAACCAGGACAAATTGGTAGCTTTTGTACCAAAAATTAGGGGTTCAAAGTGAGGTCATGCGAGGACTTACCATTTAACTAAATTTGCCCAAGGAAAAGTTAACGTTTTTAGGGTGTGATAGCTGAGCTTCATTTGAAAGTTGATTGAATTTGAAAAGTGTCATTTATATGGGTTTTTTAATTACATTTTTTAAGAAAACTCAAAGTTCATAAAATTAAGTCATTTTGTGCATTTTTACCCTCTGGAATTTTTACTTTAGCTTTTTTATGTGGCTGATTATAAAGATTTGTAGGTAAGGTGCTATTGGAAACATAACTCAGTTATGGTCTGTTTGATAAATATATTTGAAAAAAAAAATGCCAAGAATCAGTAAATTTGTGATTTTTTTGGCGATTTTTTCCCTTTATTTTCCCCCTGGAAAAAAAATTTCCATTTTTTTTTTTAAATTTCTTAAATGCAACATACGGTTAATAACTTTGTAAAGTAGACACCCTGTGGATAACAAAAACCTTGTTTCGCTTTTTCCTTTGAAGTAAGCCGAAATCAAAACTTCATATTCTTGTTCATGAGCTATTTGTATAGGGCAGACAATCCCAACATTCAAAAAAAAATTTGCAATTTTACTCGAAGCGAATGTTTTACATTTTAAAAAATTTTTTTAGAAGACCTGAAAATATTTAATGCTCTGATGAAGATTTTGGTATATTGTGGTGTAGATTTGATGTTTTTTCCAAAAAAAAATAGAATTTTATTTTTGTTAGTTTTTTCGATGTTCAGGTCTTCAACAATGTCGTTGACGAAGAGGGCGAAGAAAAAAAACCAGCAGAAATGTCAACTAACTAGTAAAGCAGACTACCGTGATCTCGATCAAGAGCAACTAGAGGGATGGGATGGAACAAGTACTGCTGTTTACAAAAAGAGAGAAGGTACGATATGATGTATGCTTTGAGTTTAATCAATAGAAAGTTAGTGTTGATGTTGTATACCTATGCGTCAATGTATTCGATAAAAACTGTTGCTGCTGGATAATCCAACTGGCACATTCTTCTGTGATCACCGCACAAATTGACCAACACAATTATCAGTTATTACTGTGAGGAATAAACATTTATAACATACATTTATAACAATTCATGTAAAGAAAATGGTGTGCGGTGTATTACGCTGCAATAATTGGGCGCATAATGCTAAACTGTAAAGACTGTTGTTAGAGTGATGCCAAGCAATCTATGCAGTCATGGAGGAATTTATTACAACCTATAAATATGCTAAATTTTAATTGTACTAAGAATCCAGATATTATAGTGCAGAATTTTAAAACTGTCAAAAAAAATAAAAAGGCTTTTAAATGAATGTCAATTTTTGCATTGTTCTGATTTGCCGGATATTTTTATTCCGGAACTTATTTGCAGTCATTTTTAGGTGGTTGTGTGAAAAGGGCCTTATTTGCAGTCATTTTTACGTGGTTGTGTGAAAAGGGCCTTATTTGCAGTCGTTTTTTCGTGGTTGTGTGAAAACGGCCTTATTTGCAGTCATTTTTTCGTGGTTGTGTGAAAAAGGCCTTATTTGCAGTCATTTTTACGTGGTTGTGTGAAAAGGGCCTAATAACATATTTTAAGCTAAAATGTTCACCTTCATTAAGAAATCCCTTAGCTATTAAAATTAATTACTGACCTGTTAAATTTAATTTGGTAAATAAATTCATAAATTATTATTGATTTTGTTCGAAAAATAGAGCTGATAAGGTAATAGGTGTCGATGCTATTACAGGGCGTATTTTCGCAGATTTCAAAAAGAATATTTTTGCCAAATATAAGTTATTCATGTTGAGGAGTTCGTTACTATGCGTTGGAGTAGTTAATTGGGCGTTATTCCCATGTTCATGGTAGTGTAACATATTTTATGACGTAATATTTATTATTAGAATTTTATTTAAACATTGCAAATATTTTTTGTAAAAAAGTTTGAACTTTCATTTTATGAGTTTGATATGTATATATGTGTTTTCGTTTGTAAAAAGTGACGTTTAATTTAATAGTTTTAAAGATCGGAATCGCTATATAACTATTTTTTATTCTTTATATATATATATATAATATAAAATTCCCCTAAAACAACTAAAGTGTCTCAAAATTAACTTTTAAAAATGTGTCTGAAAACTGATTTTCTTAGCAACGGATTATTTATATCGTTGCTAAGGTGTTTTTGCCCAAAATATTAGCCTAAATAACCTGGTTTGTGGCCAGAATGTAAATACGAAAAATAAAGATTACAGCCATATAAGACTTCTTGTTAATATTTCAAGTTATTACAAGCAATGACTTATATTTTAAACCATGAAAACAGCATGGTTTGAAAAATTCTGACTATTTTTATGGCAAGGTATTTTAGTATATTTTTTTGTTCTTTTTATTTGTTTATTTTTTTAATTATAAAAAAAATAGGAGGTTTAAAGAGAAAACAGACTTTTAGTAGAGTGCATTCAGGCAAAAGAACAAGACTCTAAGGCAGTAGATACACTAAAATTTCTTCTTTGCTGCATCAAATGCTGAAACACCAAAAAATGTTCAGCGTCCGGAAAAAAGTTAAAATTTAATGAAAAGGAAGACAATGACACTATTGTTGAGGATTTTAATTTGTTTATGAACTTTTACTTGCTTTTAAAAGCAATAAGTATTTCAAAGTGTCCTCACCACGTGTTATATGGAAGAAGTGTGTTGTAGTGTTGCTCGGCTAAGTTGGGACTTTATCAATAACTAAATATGTGTGATATTCTAATTTTTGAATGGAAACATGCATTTTTTTTTTTCACCGCCAACATGAAAAACCAACTCAAAACGATGATGAAACATTCAGTAACAGTGGAAAAAAAATAAAAAGCAGCATACTTATTCGCTCAATACAAAAAAACCAACTTTTGATATACCACATTTATTGGTGATGGTGATAGCAGTTCCTACAACACTATCACTGCTAAACTATACAGTGACAACGTTTATTAAAAAAGGGGAATTCATCGGTCAAGTGCAGAAGCGGGTCGGTACCTGACTACGAAATCTAAAAAACGACAAACTTTTTTTAAGTAATGGTATAAAGAAAGGTGGAGCAGGAAGACTCAGAGAATAAGTGATGCACATACTCCAAAATTGTTATGGGATGACCCTATGTTGACAGCTTGAACTCTATGCAATAAAAAAATCGGCCGCTGCTGTTCATTTCCACTATTTAGAAAGTGTTGACAATGCAATTCCTGTTTTAGGTACCAGGCTGACAAATTAACTAGAGAATCATTTTATAATGGAAGTGTAATGATACAAGCAGCTATTTTTGGTTCACTCGTACCAATATTCATAGAGTTAGGCGCCGACAGCTTTTCAGAAAAGTATCTTCATGATAAGACACAGAATCCAAAAGAGTCCTTGAATCACTTAATTTGGAAGCGTTGCCCCAAAAAATTTTATTTGTTGAGCATGCGACATTGCTTGTCAGAATGTTTTCAGCAGATTTCTGTTTTAGCGAAGGAGAACGCATGCTTACTAATCAGTTGGAGATATTCAAAATATCGAGCGGCGCATATCTGAAACTTTAGAACGGCATGTTATACGGGTAAAAAAAATATTGAAAAACAGTGTTCCACACTGGTAAAATTAAGAAAAAAGATATTAAGGTGGCACACCACCTTGAAAACTGTGAAAAATTCAAAAATTGTCAAGAGTGAAGTTTTAATTCTAAAGCGTTGTTATACCATCTTTCTGCTGAGCAAGTTTGAGACCAAAAGAATTATTTTTTGGTATATAATAATATTAGCACTAGTTACTGACTTAAAAACATCCTAGCAACAAAAAGCCAAAAAAATAGACTTGGTTGCTAGCGACTTTTCTTCTGAAAAAAGAAGTTATAATAGGTTCAATTCAATCTGTGGTGAAGTGTGTCTCACCATAGCAAAAATTGTTGTTACATTACAGTCCTTATGGATATAAAAATAAAGATTGTTTGAGGAGTTGCAAAAAGTTAAGGTTTTTTTTTTAGCTTTTTGATTAAAAAAATTATATATTTTATATATAATCCTATCAAGATTTCAACATATCAAAATCCCGAGAAGTTTCTGAAGAACAAAAACAGGAAGGTTTCATGGGAAAAACAAAGAAATTCGACCAAAAAATAAAACTGACCATGTTTCGAACGAAAAAAAGCCAGATACAAGTATTTTTTTTTTTTTTTTTTAGAGTAGGATTTTGTATTTTGAGCCGATAAGATATTTAAAAACGTAAAAACAAGAAAATTATTAATATAATACTTAAGGTGGTTTTTTTGAAATATTACATTTCTTGAAATGTAAGTAAGCAAAACAACAATTAACAATAAGAAAAACTTGAAAAACAAAAAAAACAATTTTATAATTTTATAAATTAATTTTTGCCTAATTAATTATTGTTAATGAACCCGAAAAATTTTCTGTCAAAGAAATCTCGAGAATTCATCCAATTCATCTCAAATTTTATGGAGTGATAATTATAATTCACTTACATAGTTTACTATAAGCAATCGACTAATTACCATAAATTAATGACATTATTTAAAAAATTTATTTTGAATCAGCATCTGGGCAAAAGTAAAATTTTACTAGAATTGGTGCAGTAATTAAAAATTTCTATCTGTCAAAAGTCGAAAAACAGTAAGAAAAAGTATAAAAATATATATAAACTTTTCTATAAAAACCCCCTTTTACATATATTTCGCTTTCAGCTTGTTTATTTTTGTCTTGAAAACCTTTTTTTATACCTCTAAGTCTCTTATTATATTTTTTTGGCTGTTCAGTGTATTTGCAATTCAATAAAGATATGCGGTTAATATCTGAGCGTTGTACCGCAAGACGATAATAACAAAAAGACTTTCAAAACAGGCATGAGACCAGACGAACCGTCATTACCCAATAGAATTATAGATGCTACTCCGACATCAAGAATTAATTTCCAGACAAAAACAACCTTTGGGCATCTTTTCCAAATTAAGTCGTTCAGTGATTTCTTAGAGTTTCTGATCTCACCGTAGATACATCAGCACAAAAATTTCGACTTGCAAAAACAAACGCGTTTGTAGCCATATCAAAAGTATAGCTTTTCCAACGAGAATGTGGTTTTAAATTATAACTTTAGTATAGCTTTTCCAACGAGAATGTGGTTTTAAATTATAACTTTAAAAACAGTAAAAACAAGAAGGAAATCTGGCTTATCGACTTAAATTAAAAATATGTTATTTTATGGATCATTTTAAGCGGTAACACTAAATCCAACTGCGCTGCTATGCGCATTGTCAAAGAATTTTTGTACACTTGTTACTTAGAACAATGAAATACACCCATGTAAAAGTTAAAATTCAAAAACCTTATATTCTTAATCTACCATTCTGAAAGTGACTATAATTGATAAAAAGATAATGTCGAAATCATTTAGAATCATTTTTAGAGAAACAACCTTATGTGGGTCTATCTGTTCTCACCATCGTAATTTTGTGGATATGAATAAAATATTACAAATAATTGGACTGAATCACATTTATGTGTTCTAATTATGATCTACTAAATCAATTACAATGACCTTCTTCACTGATACGAAGGTGTTATTTAGTTACATATAAGTGCGTTCGAAATAGACATGGAAATAATAAAAGCTTAGCGCCATAACGTGTTTAGATTTGAACACCTTTCGACAAAGAGCCAAAATGACTCTTTTAAGAAAAAGTTTGAAACAGAAAAAAAATGAGATTCCAGAAAAAACTCAAAACACGAAGACGGCGAAATTTCCCGGTACGTTTTTTTATTAATAGTTTAAAAATCGCAATAAAGGAGAAAATAATCTTTACATTATTTCACGATATCCCAAACGAAATAGCTGCTTGCACACGTTTTGAAAGAAGAAATAAAATGATTTCAGTGAGCAATCCATTATTTATCAGATAATGTTGAAGTGCAACAGTCAGGTACTTTTCTTGGAGCTGTTGAATTTGTGGAAGATGAGGAAGGTGAAATATGGCAATAAGAGAAAAGCTTTTAATATTTTTCACAACTTTGTTCATGACCAGTACAGTTTATATGTAATTTGGATTTTTTTTTAAATAAAGCCGTTTTATTTTAATCGTGTTTTTTTTTTTTTTTTTTTTTTGAATGTTTATAAGTTCGAATGAGTAATTATTTTTGAATGGTATTTTTAAGACTAAAACTGCTATGAAATTATATTGGTGACTTCAGTTGGAGCATCAGCAAACAGATCATTTTACAGAATACATGACGTGTTGATGGTGGTACAATAAAGATGTATGCTGCAGATCCTCAAACATTTGGGCGCCACATCGTTTTATCTACTTTATATCCGACGCGCCCCATCTTAAAAAAAAAACTAGGGATTGTTTGTATGCGTCTGGTGCTAGCAATGAAGTTGGAAGACAAACAAGGTGGAAATTAAACACTTGTCAATGTTCATTTCCATAAATATTAACAAAACTCGACTATCTGGAAAGTAAATTCATATAAAAGTGTAACAGTAAAATTAAAAAAAAATGTATATGCATAAGTTAAAAAAATGTACGGTCTGAGGATATCGGTATCGATAAAAATAATTGTACAGGAACACAAAAAACATTAAATAATAAATCGCACTAAAAAGTGCTAAAAATGTTTGTTGTTTTGTTTAAGCGTCCACTTGACTATTGTTCTAGGCTTATGTGGAAGGAAGGTTATTATATTTTGTGGGAACAGTTATCCAGGCTTTATTACTTAGATTCGGAAAATGCGCTAAAAGTTTTTCCTAAGTTAACATAAGATCACATCAAAATTACTCCATACTCAGTTATGAGGGTAAATCTAGCAGCACAAGTGTTAAGTTCAACAATGGCTTCGGCATTGCGGTATTATATAGGAACAGAGGTTACCGAGACTGATAATCTTTGTGAAATGGTTGATGGATTTTTCGATTGTATGAATGAACGAAGTTTAAATGAGTCAACAAGAAAAAAAAAACCACTTTTGAAATCATATAAAAATATAAATGATCAGCAGTTTGAAGGACTTCAAAAGACATTTGCTTTTTTGGAAGATTGGAAAAATAGTATCAATAATACCCGGGAACTTCATCAAATCCGATAATTGAAGTTATCAAATTTTTGTTATCTGAAGGAATAAAATTCGTATTGAACGAACGTTTCTGTCAAGATCTAGTCGAGGAATATTTCGGAAATCAAAGAAAATTCGGAAGAAGATGCGACAATCCAGATCTAGTTGCTTTCGGATACAACGACAACACTTTTCACATACGATAAAGTATTTCATGTAGCAGTTGTGACACTCGTGGGAGGTACGACAAACGAAAATACACTTGTGGGAGATACGACAAACGAAAAGACTGAAAAAATGTTACTGATGAACCGTTGCCAAAACGGAAATGATTCCTACATTTTGAAAACATAAAGGACATTTAACAATATTGTCTACAATTTATTAATTATTATGTTATAAATATCGCAATTTTGCTTATATATAATGAAAATTGTCTGCTAGAAAGTTACTTTTGTATATAAATATACAATATATACAATATAAATATACAATATAAATATACACTCTCCCTAGTAATAAAAAATTGGTTTTTTAAATATATTTCAATTTCAACGTTATTTTCCAGAAAGAATTAAAAAAAAAAAATCGTAGATAAATAAATAAAAAACTCTTCATATGCTTTTTAAAAATAATGATGTTATCTCCAGAATGATAGTTTGAAAGTTATATGTTATTTTCACATGCCTTTTTTATTTCTTTGCAAATTGCTTTCTTTTGTGTAGATTGTTGTGTTTTTCTTGAATTTTTGTACGACATCTTTGGCATAAGGAAATGAACGTACCCGTACGTATAGACTTAGAACACTGAACAGAATACTCTCAGTTGTTGTGACCATAACCATAAGAAGAAATAGTCTGGAAGCACGGACCGTTTATTTAAGTTTTTTATTGTTTTTGTCTTTTTAAGTTGAAGAAGGGTACTGAGGTCCGTTCAGGTTGCATAGAATTTAAGAAAATGTCGCACCAACAAAAAGAATTCATCGCTGGTATAGACTTTGATGATTTGTTTTTACTTCTAGTTGAAGATGGTTTACTTGATAATGATGTTGATTTTAATCTGGAAATGGAAGAAGCAGTTGGTGAAGTAAATAAAATTCACAAATATTTTTTTAATGTAAGTTGCCAACGACTTTCTTCTATGTTTTTCAGATATATGTTCCCTCTGCTGGGCCCATTCGTGCTTGCAATATATCAGTGGTTAAATAACACCTTGCATAAACCTCACACTAAGCTTCCATTCAGTTTTGTTCCATTAATTAAGTTATAAAGTTACAAAGTTTAAAATAAGGCAGTGTATTGCAATTTTACAGGCATGGAGGTTGTTGGAAAAAGTTTTAACTTTTTTTGTGAGAGTTTACACCCAAGATGTTCGAGAGAAGCACAAATTTACCAAGAAGGTCAGCAAGAAACGCACTGAAATCAAACAAGTTAGTCACAGTAATAAAGGTGAACATTATTGACTAAGAGTTTTTAAAAAATGGCTATTTTAATAGCCACATTTTTATTAACAGCATTATTCTTGCCTCACATAAAGCAAGAAAAAGATAAAAGAAAAAAAGGCAAACAGAGCTTTTTATTCAGTTTTGGAAAATCCCAGAAAAGCTTTATTGGAGAGGAAGTACTTTGAATGGAACAAAATTCCTATGAAGTATTGCGGTTTTTTTGTTTTCACGTTCCAAACCCAAAACATTTTTTTAGCTCTTTGAACAGAGAAGCTAATAGAAAGTGTTTTTAAAAAATGTTAACAAAAACAAGAAGAAAAAATATTTGTTCTACTCTTTAACAGCTAAGTTACATTACGGCGATTACGGCGATTATTGTGACTTCGAACAAAAACTTTATCCTGTTTTTTCCTACAAATTAAAATTTTTTCCATAAAAAAAGTGCAATAAAGTACATTTTAGATTTTGAGAAAATCATGGGAAATATATTTATATGGTAAGTTAATTTTGAAAAATATAGTTAAACCGTCCAGCAATGTCTATTTATTTTTCAAAGATGGGCGATCCGTAAAAATAAATTCTGCAAAATACGCACATTTTGATATCCTCATCTGCAAAAAAGTTCCTCCCTTAATGTAACAGCCTGGAGCTAAAAGCCATGTTTGAAAATTTGTTTTTGTTAATAAATTGATTAATGAGTCTTAACTCATTAATTTATAATTAATTGCACGCTTTTCTTTTTAATTGCACGCTTTTCTTTTTAATTGCACGCTTTTCTTTTATTTTTCAAAGATGGGCGATCCGTAAAAATAAATTCTGCAAAATACGCACATTTTGATATCCTCATCTGCAAAAAAGTTCCTCCCTTAATGTAACAGCCTGGAGCTAAAAGCCATGTTTGAAAATTTGTTTTTGTTAATAAATTGATTAATGAGTCTTAACTCATTAATTTATAATTAATTGCACGCTTTTCTTTTTAATTGCACGCTTTTCTTTTTAATTGCACGCTTTTCTTTTTAATTGCACGCTTTTCTTTTTAATTGCACGCTTTTC
>JAUZNK010082177.1:0-13112 GCA_035046665.1 Euphysa ruthae | reverse complement strand
CAAATCTGGCAAAATTGGGGATTTATTGACTTCTGTATTGAAAGGGTCGAACTGATATGTTATATAGGTTAAAAACCATTAAATTGTAATAACATACGCTATGTGAGTAACAGACTCAACTCCGAGATTGGGAGTTACTAGTCCCTCACTTAAGTGGTCCATGATAGAGATATCATTTTTATCAAATAATTAGTTCTATCCCAATACGCTTCTTCAGCTTAGCCTTTTTTGTTGCTTCTATCATCGGCTCACTCAGTCAGAAGTTTAATGATATAATTATTGCCTTTCATCGATTGGGACACATATGTGCAAAGAGAAAATTTTTGTACGGGTAATTTACTCCGCGTGCGGGAAAATCCGTGAGTGGGACCGGGAATTCGTGAGCAGTGACGTAAATCTATTATATTACATATGATAAATCTTCATTTGAAACATGGGTTCCAAATGAAGAACATCAAGCTCAATTATTTCTGTCACTAAAAAATATGTTTATATAAAAATAAGTTTACATAAAGAATGGAGAGCGTAATAAACGGAGAAAGAAATCACAGATAACGTTGTATTCTTTTTTGATGAAAACGCCGTAATTAGACCCGAATATAATCAAGAAGATTTATGGAAGACGAATTCTTGACATAAATCAGCTCCTTAAACCCACTAAATTTTAAAATCGAGAACCCAATGCAAAACGCAAGTGCAACGGAACTTTTGATAATAACCGCAACCTACCATTGCACTATTCAGCTACAGTTCAACACGCGCACTTCGCTCAATAGTTATACAAATTTCTAGTGAAATAAAAGATAAAAGTTAATCATTCAAACAGTAATCAAGTTAGGATGATAAAAATAATGACTAAACGTGAGTTAAATGAATAATATCTTTAAAACTTTTTAATTCCCTAAGTTGAATCAATATGTACATGTAAAAAATTATAAATATTGTAAACGTAGAAAATACACAACATCAAGAAATCTTCAAATGGACTACTTTGCATAAATTGGTAACCCTCATGGTTATTAAAGGATAAAACCAAAGAATTAAAAAGGTTTTCTTCTTTGCGTATTTACCTTAGACGGAATAATTATCTTATATTTATACTTTTTTCGCCAATGACAATTAAACGCATTTTGACAAAATAAAGTTGCGGGACACAGAGCTTTTGACTTGCTGTCCCAACAAAATCTTTAAAGCATCATAGTTAGGTTTTCTATATAAAAGAATCTATGTAAGAAGTCATTAAAAAACTAATTTGCAGCTAAAAATTTTCATGAGTGTTTCGTCATTATATATTCGTGGGTACTTACTACGGTGGTGCCATTAAAAATCTTTTGAAATAAAACACAAAGGAAATTACTAAGCTGAAATGGTTGTTAATGCATTTGAAATTTTTGAACTAGAGAAGTTGATGAGTTGTATAGCAAAAAAGATAATGTTTTATTACTTTACCAAAATAGCTTAGTCTGGCTTTAGAGCGATGTTTCATACGAAAGTTCCTACACCGATGCAAAGCGAATAAAGACTAAGATTCTTGGAAATGCCACAATCAAGGATTGGGGAGATGCGATTCATGTGCGCTGCTCAGTTTTTGAGTTCGAAATTCTGGAAACCGATTTAAAAAATTTTAAAAAAATCATTATTGCTAGGTATAAAATTAGTTTCATGAAAAGTTTGCACCCGTAAAACATTTTCGTTTTCTCACGTTAAGCTGCCATTTTGAAAAAAATTTTATTTTGTATTACAATAAAAAGAATTTAACTCAATCGAATTCAGCAAAATATCGAAGTTTGGTTTTATTAGCTTTTTTTTTCTTTTTTAGTTGCTCAACGGGTATTTCATACTTTTAGTTAGACAGCTAAATGTCGAAATAAAATGTGGGTGTTTAGTATTTCCAGGATCAAAGTGCAATTAATTCTTAAACTCCTAAAAATTAAATTTTGAAAGACTGCATTTCTCAGCAAATAACCGACCTCACTTCAACTCATTTAAAGACCATCTCTCGGCATTGCGTAATCCACCACAACAATTTGCATTTACAGCAACAGACAAAGACGCATACTATATATTATGCTATACCAATCCAAACCCTTCGGAAGCTTCATTTATCGCGATAAGCAACTTCTTTCGCATCTCTTCGCGGCTAGTGTAATTTGGTAAACAAAGACTATTGAAGCTAAAACAAGAAAATGTAGATAAACATTAGAAACAAAAAACGGAAAAATGCTCACCAAACGTCAAAAAATTATATATCGATATATTATATACCGTTGGAAAGCTTGACCTATGGACGTTTGAACATCCATAAAGTCAACTTTGAAAAAACGTGTCACAAGGTAAATGATCAACATTATGAAAATATTAAATGGACAAAGTTCAAATGTGTCGTATTAGGCTGGTGTTAAAGCTTGTTTTATTTATTTATTTATTTTTTTGAAGTTAAAATTTAAAAATATATATATATTAAATAATAAAAATATAAAAATGTTCAAAATTTCGATTATTTAAAAAGAAAAATAAAAACTTCAAGAACTTGTTAATTTAACATTTTTATTACGTTTTCATGATTTAGTCAAGGTCCCTCACAGGTTAATATACATAAAACACTATAAAAGCATTTCCTCGTCCTGTGACGCCATTGAAGCATTCGAACTTAGCGAGCTTTGCAGCTGAAACTCATTTGGCAAGAACGCGAATAATTCGTTATAGATAGGAATGCTTTTTTTTTTTTTTTTTTTTTTTTTTTTTTTTTTTTTTTTTGACCCCGCAGAATTTTGAGTCAAAATTCTGTCCTAAATTCGTGCATATTTTTCATATTTTGTCTCACCATCCCATTTCTTTATTAAAATTTGAAGAGCATAGAATAATTCTATCCCAGACAATATCTGTTGTTAGTTACCAAATCAAGACCAAATCAAAATTAATTTCAATACTGTCCACACAGAATTTTATTTAAACGTTTAACAAAAGAATCATTAACATTCCATTCGAATACTATCGAAATATAATTTATTTCTATTTAGCTAAAACTTTATTTTATATTATTAATCAATTGTAAATTACCATACCATTTTAAACTTTGGTTTGTCAACAAGCTTGCTATGCTTCTGCAAACCTTTATACATTTTGATTATAGAAAATTTATTGTTATGGAAGTTTTAGCCGCCATAGTTTTTTATGACAAACATTAAATGACAATTAAGATAAAACTTAAAAGGCTTAAAAAAAAAAAAACAAATACAAAAACACTAATTATAAAATTAACGATGAGTAATTCAATTCCGACAATGATATATTTTTTTTGATAAAATAACATCATTTTATTAAATATATAAGCTTGTCTTCATTTTGTTACAATTGTTAACATGACAGTTATTCTTTTATTCTTTATTTTTTGTTTAATAAAGCAATGAATGCTCTGTTGTGTTGTGAAGACCTTGCGTAAAACGTGTTGGAAATTTGATGAGCGGTGATCAGTTAGATCAACAAGTTAGGGGACGTCGACATGAAAGCAGTAACAAAACAATAGCCCATTGGTACCCCAATCAGTTATGCGGAAAAACTAAGGCTTTAATCGAAATTTTACAGGCAAACAACGAATGCATATATTAACAATATTAATATATCCTAAAATATCAAACAGCACTTAGAAACAGCTCTTGTGAATATGCAAACCTTCTAAAGAGCAATCATCAGGCAAAAGATCATCAATACGATCTGAACATGAAAGTTTTGACTTTAAAACACAATCTTTAAACGTGTTGTAAACTTGTAATCTTTGGTGTAAAATATCATGATTGTAACAAATTTACAAAGAATGCAAACGCAATAAAAATTCACTTAGCAGCACATGAAAGAAGTCGTGATGAAAAATTTACTACATCGATTGAAAGTCGGCTTTAAAATATTATTGACTTAATAGCAGCTGAAATAGGATACCGTGTTTCCTGAAGAAATAATTTCAATAATCCACAACTAATAAATAAAACGACATATCGTCTAATTTCTAAGGACAAAACTTCAATCTGTACGTAGTCTCAGAGTTCCTTAACACAATGTGTGAGGTTGGAAGTGGTTCATAAACCCTTAAAAGTTTACTCGGAATCTATGGCGATTCTATGAGAATGGGAGAAGTAATTTGATATTACTAAAAAGAGTTAGGAGCATTTTGTCATAGAAATGGCACGAAGAAAAACGACACAAATATTGAATCTCAAAGTTTAGTTTAAACTGGTGCCAACATTTTGAAAGAAGTAATTAAGAACTATGAACACGAATCAAGTGCATATCCAACTTCAGATGAAGTTATATCTTCAGAAAACGTTCACTTAAGTAAATGTCAACCTCTCAGGATATTGTATAACTGTTGTCTAAATTGGGAATTACAGTCAGTTATGATGAGGTAAGAACGCTTACATTTCAAATGCCTGGGTACATTTTTCTCTTAAGCAGAAATTTATAAGGAAAATGTAATTCGAAATTCTCATATATCCAGCGCTGTGGAATTAACCTAGTTTAAATCAGGTTTAAGTGTGTAAAAGCTTTTAAGTCCCTAACAAAACAAGAACATTTTGTATACATTCTCCGTGGCAATTTAAGTTAAAAAAACCTAACAAATATATTATTAATCTGTTTCAATACAAGTCGTTCGTTACAAACAGAACACTGCGAAGCATGATGGCATAGAAAAGATAATTTATCTAAACAGTACATAATATTTCTAACAGTTTGTATCAGACAACAGAAATCGCGAAAAAGCAAAACTAGACGATAAAAATCTCTTATATCTTCAAAAAAAGTAGGCCCAAATTGGTCAGAATATGAGCTCCATCATGGGACAACCAGAGCATTCAAAACCTTGTCTTCGTGCTTCCGATTTTTTGGTTTTCAAGCTACTCATCTTTGTACCCGAACAGCTCAGTTGGTAAAACATCAAACTCACATCAACAACTTTTCAACTTTTGTTTTTATTGCACATGTTTTTACGTGCCGAGAGAACAAGCCTGAGAATTGCAATAGCATATTTGTTACCATTTGTATATTCAGCAATATTCATAATTTTTCCATAAAATTCAATTTTGTCACTTTTTGCCATAGTTTTTAAATAATTTTTGACTAAAAATTCATATTATTATAATATATTATTCATATATTATAATTGGCTTAATTATGAGTGGGAACCCTGATATGTTGAAATCAGCTTATATTTTTTGCTAACTGTTTAGAGTAAGAATAAATTGCATTCTTAGGATAAAACATCAATGATTGCATTTTTCTTTTTATGAAAATTTATGTTAAAAAACCCAACCTTATTGGAGTAAAATGGTCATTAATTATTTTTAGCAAATTGACTAGGGGACAATATATAAAACTTCACATTTTTATGTGTCTTTATTTATGTTAAATTGAAGTACTTTAGTAGTGCTTAATGTGTTTCCTCTTTTTTAGTAACTCATCTCGCCCCGTTATGACGGTGTTAGATGAGCCGTTAACTATTCTGGGTAAATTGACTTCTAACACATGCTAATAAAGTGTCTTAACAGCATATGTGTTATAATACGACCATGATTGTAGTTTAGGGTATTTTAAAAATGACGAACAATCTTATGTTCTAACATCATACAAAAAAGTCAAAATATAATTTTAACGAACAAGCTTCCGAGAGAAGTTGACAATGATAGTTGCAAACTATGAATAGGGCGCAAGCCTCACAAACAAGAATTTTGAGCAGACAACCACATTGGTTAAAACATTTTTCTTCATGTTGAGCAGTTTTCAAGAAAATTTGAAAAATTAAATTTTTAAGCCTGAAATTAATATTTTTGTGCAGTACTAAAAAAAAAACCAACAATTTATATTTTTATCCAATTAAAGTCAAAATTTCCCTAAAAAATTCATCAGCAGTTCTCGAAGAACAGCTAACAGAATAACTTACATGAATGAATTATATCGCTTGGGTTTTGCTGGAAGTCAAATATAAATTTTAATGGAAAAAAATCTTAAAATAATATCCAACAAAAAACGTTTTAAAAATTGATGACATATTCTTTCTTTTATTTTTTTTCCAATAATAACACACAACACATAATTTGTGCCATGCTTTGCACCCAAAACTAATTAGCAGCTTCACAGCAAAATTAGTTATTATTTGAACCATCAATCATTTGTGTTGTAGCACAAAGGACTCACCACTAGACCACATATCTGCAAAACTCAGTGAGCTTCTAATAGCAAAAAGTTAATGAGAAAAAGACCATATAAATTATTTAGATAAAAAGCTTTTTAGGGTTTTGAATATGTTTTTGGGCCATGGGTTCTAACTTCCTCATTTCACAGTTGACATGAGGCACATGAATTTAATCTCTCTCTAAAACAAACAATTAGATGACAAAATTTTCGCCATTAATTTTTAAGCATTACAATAAATAACTCACCAAGTGTGTGATGTCGGTAGTGAATCTGTTGATCCAATTCGCATTATCTTAAATTTAGGATCCAGCGCTTTAAAACCTTCTGGGGGAAGCTGAGTGCAACCTGTAGTGAATTGAAGTAGACGTGACAGCTCCTCCTGGTTGAATCCAGACAGTATTGTCCAAAACCATATTATCACCTAATAAATCCGGATAATATATTCCAGAACCATAACATTATAGTTTAATAATAACAATGAATTAAAACATTTAAAAGAATCAAGAAATACTTTATTATTTTAAAAATTACCAATATTGTCTTAAAAGCCAAACTGGTGTAGGGTTATAAATGTTCCATTCTCTAAAGTCTCAACTCTGGCGACCATAAACTTTGCATACTAAAAAACACCCAATGAGTATTTAAAAAAACTACCTTATCATTTTGAGAGAAGTCAAACACTTCATGTTCGCAGTTAGCTTTCCAATCCGCAACACTAATATAATCCATACCACAAATAAGTAGCTAAAATAATACAATTACTTTCTTTCATATTTTAAAGTATTTTAATAACAGATAAACAGCACAATTCTTTAAAAGCATTTTCTTTACTTACTTTTTATTTCACTTGCCATTTAATTCTAGAAATAATTTCTTCCAAGGTTGAACAGTTGAACAAAGGTAAGCAAGTTTTTCCTCAATAGCGAAGATTACTGAGTTAGTATTTATCTAAAGTTTTGCAGGTTTTTTTTTTTTTTTTTTTTTTTTTTGTGTATTTTGCCTTTTATCTAAAGTTTTGCAGTTTTTTTTTTTTTTTTTTTTTTTGTGTATTTTGCCTTTTATACTGGTTCTCAGTTTAAGGGGCAATCCGGTTTTTTATGAAAACTTTGTATATAGGGCAATCCGGTTTTTTATGAAAACTTTGTATATAAGACTATTATTTTTAAAATAGTGACCCAAAATTGCTGATATAAGCAATATGGAAATTTTACATCTTATTTTCCATCACCACAATAGGAGAATATAGTCAGGGAGGTAAATTATTACGCACCCTAAATTACAGGATAAATATTACGCAGCAAATTATGGAAACAAACTACGAAATAACACCATACAACCATCAGGCCAGATAAAAGAACCATTGATACTTCGTTTATTAAAAAAATTCTGCGTAGGTTGGCATTTTAAGTCCTCAAAAAGTTGTCATTTATGTTATGCCCCATTTCACGCCCTGAAACAGCTCGCTAAGAGTAACAACTAGTATTCTCATATTTTAGTGTCAGAAGTGTCTTCTACTCCTAACCTCAGCGGTGACTTTATATTGAGAGAGCATGGCCCAAAGCCTACAATCATACCATCACCAGGAAAAAAATGGGAATCAATATGGGGTCTTACTGACATTGTAAAATTGTATTTACAATGTTGTTGGAAATCTCGAGGATAGCAGTTTTGAGTAGCTCATATTAAATAAAATGAAAGGTCCTGTTAAGAAACCAGCCATCAAGAGAAAGCAAATCGATATGAAAACAAAAGTAGTAACCAACGAGAAATGTTTAGAAAAACTAAAAACTGTAAAGGAAATTAAGTCAAAAAAGAAAGGACTGGAGCAAACTGAAAAACAAAAAAAAAAAAAAAAAGAAAGAGGAATGAAATTTCGGAAATAAAAAATTTTGAAATGGCAAGTGAAGGTTAAAGATATAATCCTGCTCTCAATTCAGAAACAGATGAGGAGATTGTTCTTTCTGAAAATGAAAGTTTAAATGACATCAAACGAGATGCTAAATCTCTTCAAACTCAATGAAAATTGCTTTCACCACCAAACCTCGAATCAACAATTTTACAAAAGTGGTTTGCGGTTGTATTCCAATACAAAAAAAAAGCAGCAGTTGATTATTGGAAAATGTATGAAAAAGTTTCTGGAAGACAAAGACGGTCCAATCAGGATTGGTATTAAACTAGTATTAAAACTGGTAGAATCAATTCCAGAACATTTGCCCCGGGACAATATCAATTTCTGGTTAAGAATGTGATTGCTGGTACATTGTGAGTTAAACCATTAAAAGAGAGGAGAATGGGAAGTTTCTTCTTAAAAGCTAAATGAACCTTTTTTGCATAAAAAACTTTATAGAAAAAAAGTTGCAAGTAAGTTATAATGTTTGCTTTTTTAGTATTAACTCATTTGTATACTATATAAATACGTAACATGTATACTTACGTGAAGATAATCTCTCTGAATTAATTTCTTTTGATTACTTGACTTAGGTTCCTATCTTGCTAAGTTGCGATTTTTTTTTTATTTGCCTTATTCGATTATGAGTCAAAATGGCTATTATTTTTATAAAAATAAGCTTTTGGGGATGAGAAAATTAAAAACAAATTTTGCAGTGCAACATAGCTCATAATTTCCGAAAAGACTGAAATGCAAAAAAAACCAATTTCTTTAAAACAGGCAACATGTAGCAATCCTGAGATCGAAGACTAAAATCAAATGACTTGTGTAATGATCACCATCATATAAACTTTTAAAGGTGTTTAAAATTTATCATTAAAAGAATAGTGTTTAAAGCCCATGAGCTAGGTCCCATTTTAAGGGAAAATGTGTCCAGTTGTCTAAATCGGCAGCTTTTGACATGAAATTATGAGTTTTTTAGGGTATGGTGTAGACTAGTTATTAAAATCTTTAAGAAAATGTAAAATATCTTATATTTTTATATTTGTGATAAATTTTCATAAATTCTTCAAATCCTTTCAAATTTTCACAATGGCTACAAAATTAATTGAAATGTTTGAAAATTAAACAAAAAAAAAAAAAAAAAAAAAAGATTAGTTTAAAAATAAAACTTTAAAATAATTAAAAATAAATTTTGGAGGTCATGTATAACAAAAAATTTGAATAAAAAAGACAGTTTCATGTTTATCTTATAAAGTTTCCATGGGATAATACTGATAATAACTATGCTAAATAAGTAAATTAACATGTATTATGTTATTTTACTTATTTATTTTAAAAAAATACACTAAATGTGTAATATTATTCATTTCATTTCAATCGTAAAAATCACATTTTTTATTGTCTCATCCTTGTCCTCTTCATCACTAGAAAAAATTTCATTAAATTTGTCGTTTTCTTCATTTGGAAAGTTTTCACAGCTATGCTTTGAATATGCATCTATACAAACAAGTGAATTGTCAACACATGGACAAGATCATGGTAATCATTTCCTTGGACAAGAACAATACATCAACTGAAATATTTCTTCTGGTGCTAGCTAGATCTTATTCCATTTGTTCATTAAACCACCATCGTTGTCTCGGTCTCAGCTAAGCTTGTTTTGCGGAACACAACTTGTATTGGAAAATATCGGTGCTTTCCTCTTTGTGCCCATACATATCACAAACAAACAAACTGAAGGCCTCAATATTTTACTTCAGAAAGGAAAGTCTTATTACCAAATGAACTAAACAGCTTTTCTTCAGCATCAATTTTGCTTTCAATTTTGTAAAATGATGTACGTGCTGGTACATTCTTGCTTTGTGCAATTGATCCCAACTTAAAGCAAATATCGTCAAATGCTACATATACTTCTAAGTCTTCAATAGCATCACAGTTATCGTTTCAATGGCTGACCAGAAATCTGATGAACTTTGTCTTGTTCTCTCCACTTGAAAGAAATGACCCCGATTGCTTTACCATGATATCCGATAATTTTCTTGAACTTCAACAACCCTGTCTCTTTGTGATTTCGTTCCGCATTCTTGATGGAGCACTTATCATAAAGGTTGAATATAATAACGATTGTAGAACAATATGAGATGGAAGAAACAGCAAACTTCAGTAGCTGATCAGCAAATTCTGTAATCTTTTCATAATCTTGGTGAAAGTACCCAATCGTTATAAGGGCTCGTAGAAACCAAATTCTTGCCTGATCAATCCTTCATTGACAAACTTTTGGCAAAACATCAGAAGACAGACTAATAAATGACATTACTTCGAATGGACTGATAAACATCTTAGTGATTACTTCTTGAGCTGCAGATACTGATCCCTATTTATTCTTGAAGGAAATAGATCGGGGTGGTTGGTGTTGGTTTGATATGACAGAAATTGTTCCATGTATTTCATTGCGCTGGCTCTGCATGCAGCTGTGTAGGCCCATCGTTGAACAGCTTCATAGTTTGTGCTGAATTCTGAAATGAAAAACGCAATAAAAAATATATGACAATACTTGAACTTTTAGATCCACTTTCACTCATTCTTATCGTTGCTCAAACATCTGCTTGCATATTAAGGAAATGCATTATGAGTAAGCCTCCATAAAAAAGCTAGGAAATTATTAGTTTACTTACCAGTGGTTCATCCAGGAGTCTTAGTATCTTCATTGATGGTAGTTTCAAAAACTTTATCAGCCTCAGTTTGTCCAAAGGAGTTGGTGTTGGAAACTTGTATTGAAAAGTTACCTTATTTAAATTCAGCGCAGACTTTGGGAAAGTCTTTTCCCAGAGATCTTGACGGTAGACTGTAAGGTACATACGCAAAAAACCACAGGAATGCACTTCGAACAATTTCAATGTAAAGATACCAGTTGCCAGCTGGTGTCGCATTATTCAAATTGAATAAGATTTCAATCATATCTAGGAAACTTATCCAAAATTTGGTATAATTACTGGTTTTAACAAGTTTCTCCTGAAAAGAAATAAGCTCATTACAATACTGCGACATTTCATCATTTGCATGATGATGAAGTCAAATTCTTCAGTTATATCCACTAGGTAGCGTATTGAAAATCTTTCAGAAATATTCTTGATATGGCCTCGCATATGATCTTATAAAATCTGATTGCATGCTTATAGGCCCTTGTTACAATGTATCCACTGATCCTTCAGCTACAACATTGCTCTGGATTAAAATATCTCACAAGTCAGCATCCTTAAACTTTCTGTTGCAGGGGCATCAAAAGCAATCCAGATAGCCAATGCTGCTTTGCTTGACTGTCAAATTCTTATGTAAGTCAATGTAGAAGCCAGTCCAGCTTGAAAGATGCAGGATGTTTCCATCCTTTCTCAGAACAACCCACAAGTTGCACAAAAAGCCCTGATTGGTGAAAAGTATGTCTCAAGCAAAAATTTCTCCTCGAGATGGTATTTTCTTGGGTCCAATCTTTTTGTCGTTTACATAGTCAGTAAGACCTGGTTGCTAGCTTTTATAATAATAATTATAATTCAACGTATTTTCAAATTATAGTTTTTATCGTGGGGCCAACAATTTGCTTCAAGCTGTTAATCTCAGGTTTCCATGGGTTTGGTTCTGGTATACTTAGAGCTCTCATTTGAACTTAAGGTAAAGAAAATTAATGGTCTCTTAGAGGGGTCGAACTCGCACCTCCACGACAGAAAACCAAAGCCTTAACTGCTCGGCCACACAACTATTATTGAAGGATTACTTGATAAGTGAAAACCTAGAAATAATTTAAGTCCAGTTTCAGCATGGAAGTACACTTTTGGTCCAACACTTTAATGAATCATAATTATCTAATCCACATTCATAAAATTTTTTAATGTTAATGATGCTTACCTCCTTTTCTTCTTTTTAACAGGCGGTGAAGGCCTAAATTGTCCATCGTTAATGTCAATCATGCTGAATAACTATAAAATTTACATTCTTTATGGGTCATTCCTAAATTAAATAAAAAGGTTCAAAATCAGACTCCAGAGCCGCTAAATATTCGTAAATTAGTGTGTGGAAACTTCCACAAACATTACAAAACATCAAAAGTGTAGAAATAGATTAATTTCCAAATATTATAAACTTTCGTCCAATCTGTCAATATTATCTTCCACTAGAATGGTGAAAATTCTCTTTGAACAATTTTCAGTAAGTATCATCTGTATTGCCATGTTCTGTCTTCTGGTAAACCACCTCTGTAAATATTTCTTGAAAGACTGATTACGATACCCCATGTCCAATTTTTTTCATTGTTGTTATCAGTTCATAGTTGTGCTACAAACTGATAACAATTTTTACAAGTTTTTCATTCATAAAAATATTAATTTCTTTATGGTGGAGGAACCATAGACACATATGCAGGTCATATGGTAACTAAAAAAAAAAAAAAAAAAAAAAAAAAAAAAAAAAAAGCAACTCATGATTAAAAAGCTAGTACAAAAAAATTAGTACCATGAATCAATTACTGACAGATGTGGGCCATGCACTTTGAACCGTTATAAAGTTTTATTCTAGCTTTGAAATTGTTATGATGACTCTAACCATGAGACACAACTTTTTTCTGTCTCATTATCCTTAAGCAAGGTCAGTAAATACAGATTCAGGTTTGCAAGATTTACAAAATTCAACATTTTGAGTTCACCAGTCCTAGGTGGCCAAGACATCTTTTCTTTGCAATTCTTGATTTCCACTTTAAAAATTTTTGCAGCTTGCGTGATGATTTTTTGCATAGAAACCATCCCTTCGATATGCTTTATTCTTCAATTAGCATTGTACCATTTTAACACCGTGCCCTTGATCTTTAACGTTACGGGTTAAATCAAATACGTCTTAGCATACAAGCGCGCAGTCAAAAAATACGACACATCTAACGAAATCGCTATACACTCATGGGAAAAAGATCATTAATTTCAATGGGATAACAAATCGATCATCGACTCCGAACCTCGCCTTGTCTCTCGCAAAATTAAAGAAGCTATCTACT
>JAUZNK010082166.1:0-13112 GCA_035046665.1 Euphysa ruthae | reverse complement strand
ATCATTGAAATTAAGATCATCCTTGATGTAACAAATAACACCTCCACCAGATCTATTTCTGTCTTTCCTTAAGATTTCACTGTCTTCTATGGAGCAAATATTTTAATAAATTCTATGTCTCAAATGATAATTTTCTCAGAATTTAAGGAGCATCTTGCATTCTAGTATTTTGTACGTGTAAAAAATTTTAGTTCAAGTTTTCGATTACAAAACTGTATTCGTTAAAACTTTGATAATTTTGATAATTTAGCATATTTTGGGGTTTTGTCTTACATTGAAACGAACTGCAACATTTATTCGATTTTAGGGCGAGAAATTAAAATCTATAAAATATTGCTAATATCCCAAAGCTTTTGAAGATAAACCCAAAGGGGTACATAACCCTTAACTTTAGAATGCTTTTGATTCAAACTTCTTCCAAAAGCTGTTATGTATCATGACCACGACTGCACTCCAAAAAATAAACAGAAGTTCTAGACATTTGTTTTAATAAATATTTCACTGAATGAATCAAAATTAATACAATTTCTAAATTTTATGAACTAATATAGAGAATGTATCGATTGATCAAACTCTCCTTTATTTGTATTATGGGGTAAGTTAACTTTGAATATCTTCATAATTTGAATCTTGTAAGACTTACATTTTAGTAAATTTTTTTGGCTGCTATCTCAATTTGCTAATTATAAATTACGAATTAATTATTTTATTATTGGAAGCTCGTTCTAATAAACAGACTTGAATTATAAATAAAATTTATAATTATCTCATTTCTTCCTTCTTAAAATTTTTCGCATGCCGATTAACATTCCGCAGCAAAAATTCTAAAAAAGAACTTTACACTAAAGTGATTGATCTAATTACCCTGGCGCTGATATGAGCTACCCCGCACTTTGTTATGAAATTTTTATTATATCATAACGAGGCAAATATTTTCAATTACCGATGAGCCCATGGCAATTTTTTATGAATTTTCGTTACGGATGGCAAAACTGGACAGAAAATTCACACTTATTAAATTGTGTGGATTGTTACTGTTGAGCAATCGCAATTTAAATGAAAAACATAAGCTTTGCGAAAACTTTTAGTAATATTTACTTGGTATATTTTCAAATTCAGCACGATTATTTTGCAGGTTACCCAAACTTATAAAATTCATATAACTATCAAAAGCTAATTGTATCTAGCATTGCACCAAGACATTGAACGATATTATTTGACATGACGTCATCAACACTTTCTTCTAAATGTCTTTTAGGGTCCTGAAAAAAATCAGCAAGAAATGTAAAATAACTGGAAAAAACATTTTTCAGTATTATAAAAAACCGAAATTTTTCTTGAGAAAAAACGAAAAAAGAAAAGATGGCTCAGTACCAAAAAAAAGATGAGTAATCGACAAGTGACCATACAGCTAAGAAGATATCCTCAATAATTCTCTTCATGGTCTTCCAACTTCAAGTGAAATTTAAAAACAAAAAAAAAAAAGATTGAATTGCAATATAGTTCCAAAAACTTCATCTTCATTTTCAGTGTCAAAATGAGTTAGGAAATGGACAGAGTGAGGAAAAACTAGTTTAAAACATGCTTTACGGGTTAAAAGATCCATGGCATTCATTTGTGTCAAAATATATATCTTCTGACTTCATAATGGGGAAAAAAAAACATAAATTAATCAAAAAATCTTATTAGCGTTGTTTTTAGGTCTAAAATTACCATATATAGGCTTAGTAGAGGCTTAATACTGAAAAAATTTTCCACCCTTATCACTTAAGCACTTTACAAAAACATTCAGAAGCAATATCTTAATTAAGTATGCGACTAAAACATCAACACGTTCCTGGACGATGGTCTAGCAGACTTTCACAATCATAATTAATATTTCATGACTTCGGACTTTTGGTAAAACTAGCTAAAAAATTATTTTAAATAATTTGCAAGCTATGATCACGCATTATGAAAAGTTTATAATTTCAGGTAATTTTTTACAAAAAAAAAATTCTCTTCACAGCTTCGTCTTTATCAAAACTACGTGTTTTGATGGAAATCTTTTTATTTTATTTTGATTTTTCAATATTAGCCAAAGTAAATAATTTATAAAAAGAAAACAAGTAAGAAATGGCATTTGATAAAAAGCCTGAGGTTTTTATAACATTACATAATTACTAGCAAAGTAAATAATTAACGCAACTCACTTGTTTTCCAACATTTTTAATGGCGAGTTGTTGTGGAGTCATTGAATCTTCATCTTCAAGGGCCTATGAATAAATAAACTACATATGTTAAGTGTAGTTTATAAAACGAACCTACACAATTTCCTGAGAAAGAAGGGGCAAGGTGTGGGATAGAAAAGATAAATGACTGGATTGAACATAAGACTGATTTTTAAATTTCCCAAATATCAGATAAACATGACTGCATATTTATTGCCAACACTATATGTTGTTGATCAAATTTAAGCACTACGAAGTTGGTTACAGATCTTATTATATCGTGTATGTAACACATGATTTAGATAAACATTAAAAACCTTTTATTAAAATTTCCATGAAAAAAAATATCCTTTAAAACTTCTTAAAGCCAAGATGAAGGTCTAAATTTGCAAATATAACAATCACCCTTTGTAGGTATTTCAAAAGAAGCAGTAATTATCCAGTTTTTCAAAGAATTGAGATACAGTTCTCACACTTACATAAATACCAAAAATTTCAGAATTATGATTTGCATATTCTAACAAAATGTATTTATTAAAATATAAGCTGAGCTAGAACTTAAAAGGAAAAAAAAAAACAAACATAAACTGTAAAGAAATTAAACAAAATAATACCAAATAATAATACAAAATACAAAATAATAATACAAAATACAAAAAATAATACAAAATATTAGTGTATTTCCTCTGCCATATCATGGCAGAGGAAATACACTGTTCAATTAAATGCTTAATACATACAATAGGAAGCATATTATTTAAAATTCTAACTTGAGGACTGAGAAGAGTGGCCACCATATTCCCAACAATTTTTACAGAATAGATTATTAGGTCGTAGTTGCCGGGTATATAAAACTGAATTTGCAAGTTGACTGTGATTACATCAGTTTAATAACTTGTGAGAACTGCTATTAAACTGGTGCGCTGAGCTGTAAACACTGCTATTATGTCAGTCTGTTGACAGGCAAAAATGTTATTCAACCGAATTTGTATTGTTAGCTCACAAAAGAAATTATTTTAATGTCCACCTCCCCTACCAAAGCATAAAACATACAGAATAACAACGCCCCTCCCGCTGGTTTAATTACTTGGTGTAAAATGAGAACGGCAACGTAAGAAAAAATAAAGGGATAGAAAAGACAAACTGACTTTATGATAATTCTTTGTAAGTTCTAACATAGTGCTGATTGTATCATCATTAGTTTGACAATGTTCATGATAGTCATTTAATTTCAGTCCATCCATCCATGTCTTTTTATGAAGATTTAGTAGCATCTAAAGAAAAATATGTCATAAACTGATAAAAATTGATAAAATTATCATCAAGTAAAATACAGTAGCAATATTTCAACTTCAAGCATGAAGTCAATTTATATAAATATTAGTACGAACAAATAAATAATATTCTAAAAAACAAATAAATAAAAAAAATAAAAAAATGAAAGGATTTTACTAAAATCTAGTTTCTAGGCCTGACCAAATTTTTACTACACATCTAGTATTAAAAACAAGAATTAAGTATATATAAATTTAGCAAAAAAAAAAAATTTACTCTTGGTTTGAAAAATAAAACATAACCTTCAATTCGTATTTTAAATGAGAGCAAAATTTACTGGATGCTCAAAACTTCAAAGAAAAAAATTAAGAAGGTTATATAAATACTTGACCTTAAGCAGAACTGTAAAAAAATTAAATTTATTAAAAAAAAAACACTAAACTAGATATTTTGGCTCTCTGTTGTCATAACAAAAACTTAAACCTAAAAGAGTTTGGGTCGAGCATCAAAAATCAATAATAAAAGCCCAAGCCACTTTTTGATATTGATAAATTCCAATCTAGATAAATAAGCTAAATATTAAAAAAAAAAAAAAAAAACTAGTCCTGGGGTAATTTGGTTATTCAGGGATGTACATATGGACAAATATGAAGTCAAAGGACCCTCACTGGTAATATGGGGTCAACACATAAGATGCATAACACCAGAAAAGTGTAAAATTTATTTTAAAATCTTTTTTTATTCAAAAGTTCCTTTGTTATATTGAAAAATCTCAATCTAGCTACATACCTAAGTTTCTCTACACCAAGGTGACCAGCAAAAATACAAAAACTAGCATATTATTTTTAAAATTGGAAGCCTAGAAGTTTTTCAAAAGTAACTACAAATTAAAGAGTTTATCAAGGAGTTAAAAATCACCACTAGGAATTTTATTGGCTATCTAAAGGGAATTATCAATAGGTACCAAGCTTAGATGAAGCGAATATTAAAAAACAATAATCTTGCAACACCAACAAACCTTTTGTTCTAATTCATTTTTTCTGTAATTAATTGATATACTATAATAATGACGGTTTAGTCCATGTATCAATGCCTAAAAAAAAAAGAAATTACTTAAGTGATTGACTCATGGATAAAAACGCTTAAAGCTATCAGTGAGAAAAACCTAAAAAATTAAAGTTAACCTAAAAAAAAAAAAAACTATTTCAATATAAATTAATTTTATGTCAAGAATTAATTCATGCACTTTGTTGTGCTTGTTTTAATTATGACCATATAAAAATTATACATATACTTTTCAGTTAAATGCGAAACATCGTGGACTGTATGCATGAGTGACTTGAAACTTTGATGCATTTTCAGCCTCTTTCCTTAGAATTACACCAATTCTTGTTGCTAGATATACTTTCTAGTACCTACTTTAATCCATAAAAATGAAAAACATCTTGTTGCTATAACTCCTGAAGACCTAATGAGTAAATTTAAATTTTAATACGGTGATCATATTTGTATTTCCAGAATTGTTAACATTAAAGTGGTCCGCTTAGTTTATTTTATTCAAGTAATTTGTCTGCTATTTTTCAAAATGCGATTTTAGTTATCATTTAAATTTTAGTATTAGAACATAATTTAACAAAAAAGTGCTGATTTCATCAATTATTCTACCCTCTTTACATGTCTTTTTTTATGAGCCTAACCACTTTGAGGCAACACATGTAATATTTCTTGAGGCTCTAAAGAACTACCACAGTCCATAACTCAAATATATTCCCCCAAAACATCCCAGAACATTTTTTTAGCAAGAAAATTAATGTGATTTAAATGCGTGGGTATTTAGTGTGCCAGGAACAGAAGTTTTAATTTTAGCATTTGTATACCGTAAGAATCATAATTTTCTGAGTAAACTTCTATGGAGGGTGTGAAACAAGTTACATTTCATTTTTGGAGCATTTTATAAGATATAAAATCAATACTCATCCACCTTGACCACCTCTCTGCAAATATTGAGAAAGAAATATCATTGAGGTAGCAAAAATATTACGATTTGAAATTTTAAAAATGGCGGCACAAAAAAATAAATATGACTTGGAATTAAAAATTGGAAGAGAACTAGAGGGTTTAAAATTCTGGATGGAGGGGAAAAGATTAAATATCTAACTAGACTGACATTAAAAATGCAGCATAAAATTTAACTTAAAAAAAAATAATTTTTACTTTTAAAATAACAGCCTAAATGACTGTGAACTAAATAATGAACTTACTTGTATAGAAGGTTTCTGTAAGTGGCCTAAGTTTGAAGTAGTTTGTCGAGGTTCTGGTCCAAGTACCATTACGTTTGGATTTATTAGTCTAAATGCATCTATTACTACCTAAAAATAAACATTTTGCATTTTTCTAGCAGTAAAACTTATGCACATAACACAACAGGGGCATACTTAGGTCTTTTTCAATCACTAACTCAAGACCACTACCAATAAATACCTTGATAGTAAAATAATTCAAAGTGTTCCATTTGTGACAAAAACAAATTACCTAGATTTTTCGAAAGTGTAACTTAATTTTTAATCAAAAGTAAAAAATTTAACTTTATAGTGTTTCTTTCAGAATTATGGAATTTTCCAGTAAATCGAACAAAACTAAAGCGTTCACAATAAAAACTTTTGAACTCCGTAAAGAAAAGTTTCCAGCAATTGACAAAAATTCTGTTTTTGAACCAATTTTGAGTTATTCAAAGCCTGTGTTCTGGGAACAGGAATATACAGCATAGCGACACTTTCAAACCATCTCAGATTTATAATTTAAAATGCTTTAAATAGAATTTTGCTATGGCTGCCGATAAGATTCTAAACAGTAAGGCATAAATACATAAATTAAATTCACCTTATTTTAGAAGGAATTTGGATTTTTGAGAAGATTAAACACGTGGAATGTAAAAATCCTAATGCAGTTGAAACATTTTCATCTATACCGATACTCACATTTCAAAACTGATTTTGATGTGGCCACATCCTTTAAGTAAGATTCAATTTACCTTCCCTTTAACACTCTGTATGGGGTCAACAACTACAGCTACAGCACGATCAGAAAGTGCTTCGAAACTCTGCTGGGTGTTGATGTCAACACCAGACAGCCAACAACCAAATCCTGGATGGGAATGATACCACCCTACAACCATTTCAGGCCTAGAATAAAAAAATTACATTATGATTAGGAATTTTGCTATTATTCTGTGTTTTACTCTTCAAATTGAATTTTTTTTTTCAAAAATGAGTTTTAAAAATACTGAATTGAACCAAGCAAATCCAAAGAAGGTTAATTCAATTTCAGGAAATAACTCATAATCTACAAATCTTTTTTATTATTCCCTTTAAAGAATGGGAAACTAATACCCACTACCACTTTTATATGATTCTTCTGATATTCATTTTAAATGGCTCGGAAATTTCATAAAACATTGTGATATTATTTGTTTTTTTCTTCTTCAAAAATTAATATAACCCAAGGCAATTTTGGCAATCAAATAGAGACGATGTCTTGATAAAGAAACCACCCTTGTTTGGAGTTGACAACAGAAAAGGCATCCAGTTGTAAAAAAATTGGGCAAATTATAACTAATGATGAAAGACAAGAGCTGATTTTATAACTGAGTTAAAGGAACCAGAACTTCTGAGAATGAATTCAATCCAATTCAGTTGGTTTGTTAAATGTCAGCATTAAGGCGTAGTACAACAATTTAAAACAATTTTTATTTATGACTATACTAACAAATTTTTAAAACAGATATAACAAAAAATATAAAAAACCAATTGTGAAAAAAGAAGAAGCACACAGATATCCACTTCACACTTAAATTTTCCTTTTAAAACTCAAAACAGATTATTTCAAACAGGGCAAGCTTTAAAACGACATGAAATTGTGCCACACGTATTAGTGGGAGCTGGAGTTAGTTTGAGAAGTGATTTGTTTCGCAGATTATGAGTCATGCTTTTAAAAGAAAATAATTCCCTTAGCAGTGTCGGATTCACCTACCTTACAGTTTTGTAAACTTAAATCATTAAAAGTTACAAATAATAAATCAAATAGACTTAAAGATTTAATATTATAGACATTATGCAATGCTCATTAAAAGATACTATTTATAAGATCCATCCTAGAACTACCTAATTTACTGGACAGTAGAAAAACATCTCAGTGTGATTTATAAGAACCACCTAATTTACTGGACAGTAGAAAAACATCTCAGTGTGATTTTAAGCTGGATATGCTAAGCTACAGTTTTATATATCTTAGCTATGTACCAAGCCCTTCTTATTTGCTGATACTGAAGCTAGATGGAGAGGAAAGTCAATTAAACTAATTGCAGATAATAGCACACAATATAAGTTAATTTCCATAGAAATGAGAAGACTAAAACACAGGTGGATTATGGCATATTGTGTCAAAATCAATGGATTAAGAAAGTTAAAAGTACTTAGAAATAGAGATTAACAAATAAGTGTTACAAAAAACTTCAAGTCATATGAAAATATGTTTAGAAAAAGCAGCAAGTCTCAGTTTTTGGACAGTTTTGAAAGACCCTTCCTATCAATCGCAAGGACTAGTCTTTTCACATGCATGTCCTTGGCATCTTTGTCCATGACAATCTGTAGGTCACAAAACCTCTCTTGAAAAGCGTGAAGATTCGTACATTTATTTACGTCTATTTCATCCACAGTTGATTAGTTATCATTTTTTCTTATGCTGTTCTCCTTCTTATACCACTCCATTTCTGAAAATAATGATAAGGCTCTTAAAAATCACATATCTGCTAACATCTTTGTCTTTGAGGACTTCATTGCCCAATACACCTACCCACTGTCTTTCTTTAGAACTACTAGCCTTTCTGGTATCGATGCCTACAAATTCGCTCAGAAGGACTTTCAATCATTGATTAACTCCTGTGTTACTCACCACTAGGAGTTGCTCAATCTGTTTTCTGATCATCAGCAGGGATTTTATTCTGGTAAGTACTACTGATGCTGTCACTGTACTCTGTGAACGATTCTATCAACCTCTTGCTGTTTGTCGCAATTTCTCTTTAGATCTATCAGGTAATTGACAAAGTGTGGCATGATGAATTTACCATAAAGATGTAGTCATAAGTATCTGGTGAAATTTGGAAAATCTTTAAGTCTTTTTTATCAGGCAGAGAAATCAAGATGGTCCTTAATGACCACTCTTCGAGCTGTTACTCTCTAAACTATGGTGTCCCTCAAGGTTCTCTCTGGGACCTACTTTTTTCTAACTTTTTTTAATGATTTGCCAACACAGTATTTTTTGTAAGCTTGCTAAAGATGTGGATGATACTATTTTCATCCTTAGGGAAGACAAACAATGCTTTTCATAAGGTTGTGAAACTCTCTGCATTCCATTTGGATTATGATCTTATAAAAAGAAATTGATTTAAAAAAAAATTTTTGGAACATGCCAGAACTAGAGGGTATCTTTAAAAAAATGTAAAGAAATGATGATTTTTGGCCCTTTTTGGGCATTTCTACTTCTCCCAAAAAACGTTTCAAAATGGAGGAAATCCCAATGTGTTAGAAATAATATTTCCTAAATTAATCTAAAGTTCAAACATAATAATAAGAGAAAAATTTTTTTGAGAAAAGTCAAGAATAGTAAATTTGGGGCATAAGGTCATATAAGTCAACAGATCTCTCCAGTGACCCTCCTGCAAAAAATTTGAAAAAATCAAATGGATTTTTTTTTTGTTGAAAAGTAGAAAAAATTTTTATAAAAAAGCACCTTATTTGCAGCAGTCAAATGCTTATTCTTCAATAATCATAACACTTTGGCCCTAGTATGCTGAGACCTAAAATCAGTGTTAATCAAAACCTATCCTTCCACCTATTAAATGAAAAATTTACCTTCCAGTCTGACGTAACATATCTAACATTTTAGCTTGAAATACTGGATCAACTGCTTCGACACTAACACCCTAAAACATAAGGTTACAAAAAAACCTCATAAAGCTAAACAAAAATGCTAGAACAGGGTTCATACTCAAATTTACCAGTTTTTCAATGAGTTTTCTTAAAAGCAATATTATTTTCCATGAGATTTTTTTGTGAAAAATATAGTATTTTCCCTGAGTTAACCTGAAAAGCAATAGAAACATTACGATTGGTAAAATTACTCTCAAAAAAGAAGAGCTTTATAAGAAGGTTAATCCTACCACTTCCAGATGAAAGTGGGAACCGGTATTATCAAGCAGGAAAATAATGAAAGAAATATATTAATAGCTCACAGATATTTTTTCTGAGAAACCTAAAAATAAATATACTTTTTCATGTCAATTTTTTTTTTTATGAAGGTATGTTTCCCTGAGACTTTCAAAAATAAGGGTATTTTCCAGGTTTCCAAGGTTTTCCAGGTTGAGTATGAACCCTGTATAAGTATAAACCAAAGAAACTCCAAAAATTTCATAATATTTCAAATTGAGATTAAAATGCAGCGACATTAATATTTCTATAAATTTTGTGTAAATAATTCCGTAAAAACTTTTTAATTAATAAAAATATAAATATTTGCCATCAGAGAATTCAGACTTACAGTTCCAGACTGTGGCATAGCAAATACATCAGTAACACGGACAGTGTAGTCATCGACAAACTCTCCCAACATCAATCCCATCACCTCCATTGGTACACCAGCACGGCCTAAACAATCACAATCATTGATCCTCTAATTAACACTATCTACTTTTTTTTGCCCCCACAACATAAAATAACTACTAAAACTCTCTCTGTATTTAAACTCTCCTTCTTTTGAAGGGGTTTATTAAAAATCAACAAAAACTAATAATAACTTAACTATATTACTTTTTTTTCTTTAATTGGGAAAAGAATTCCTGCATCAAAAAACAAGACCAACCAAGTATAATAGGGAAAATAACTCCTGCATCAAAAAACAAGACCAGCCAATTAAAATTGGGAAAAGAATTCCCAATACAAAAAAGTAAACAGACACATTTCTTTCTTTTTAGCAGTTTTTAAAATTTTATTAAATCAATTTTGTGCTTGACTAATTAAAAGCCACTACCCATTTTTGTGACGATGCTAGCTTTTTAATAAAATTTGTTATTTAACAAAACTACAATCAAATGTTAAAATTAATGTAAAATAGAATATATGAAAATATGTTTAAAAACTCAATTCAAATAACATCTTTTGATTTTATGGATCACCTAAATCTGATCTAATTTTACCACTTATTGACCTTGTGTAAATCAATATAACAAAAAATTGAAATTTACAGTTAAATTAGACCTAATCTTCTGAATTGCCTGACATAATTTTTGTGCATAGAAAGGGCTTGACTAAAGACAATGAAATCATTTAAAAATATATTGAATTAAATAGACGTTAATTAATGCTCCTATAACAATTTCTAAGGTAAATATTAATTAATTTAGAAATTATTAGATTATGGGAAAATCACTTTTTAGCAATAACAAGAAAAAAGAACTTTTAATAAAAAATTTCCGAAACACAAAATTTCCATAATTACCAAAACTTTGAATATTTTCTATAAATATCTTAAACTCAGCAGAATTTAACCAATAATTTACAAAAAATTTAGGCTCTAAAAATGACCCAGGGTCTGCAATTAATGTTTTAAAATGATATTATATAAGGCCATAAATGGCCTACTTTAACTTTAGACGGCCCGATAGTTTACCTCTTCAGCAAAAAAATAGAAAACCGATTTTTTATAAACATACAAAGTTTTCCTTTGGCGAATATTTATATTTATAAATGCATGAAATTAATATAATAAACGTTAAAAACATTTAGCAGGACTAATTTTTTAAATTTATGTTAAATTTATTTATGTGTTTATCCCTGAACATTTTTTTAATAAAGAGATTCAAAATTTTTTGTCATGAAATAATTGATATGAAACAGAGACCAAAATACACATTTAATTTTGTTTCAAATGATAAAAAAAATTAACAAAAAACTTTATTTTTTATTAATAAAGAGGTTTATTCTTTGAAGCGCTGACACTTTTTGAACTTTGCAAGTCCTTTGCCTATTTCTTTGTTAGTCCATAATTTCCCGTTGTTGTTTAGATATATTTTTGCAATTGTTCTGCTTGTTATATTTCCTTTTCTTTAAATGAACATCACAAATGAAACTTTCAACGTGGAAGAATGTTTTAAGGAGATGAATAACAGCAATTCTCATTTCAACATTACATTTTAAATCTCCTCAAAGCAAAATTCAATCAATGCAAACCCCTGACATACATAATCTACTAAATTTAAAGACGGGATTTTTAATCCATCTTGTGAAAGATTGTTTAAATAATCAAAATTTTTCAAAGAATAAAAATCACAACAAACATCACTTGAAGCCTCCAACAACTTTTTTGCAATAAATCCAGCAATATACCCTACTACTTCTCTACTATCATCAGATAGTAGAGAAGTCAAGAGGCACGCTAAGTTTAATCATTAAATTATCTAACTCTTTTGTGTCATCAGTTTGTGCCTCTAACACATCTTCTACATCAATATCTTCTCTCAAAATTATTTCTTTTTTTATTATTCTCTCTGATTGTATAACATGTTTTAATGACACTAAAAACGGACCACCACTTGTCTGTCTGTATCGTTCAAATCGTCTTTCAATTAGGTCACTTTGGAATCGTGCTGTAAGAACAAATGAACAGTCATCTTTCAGAAGATCTTCAATTAAGTTGGCATGGGACTTTAATGTACGTGTGAGCACAGAACTCGTTTGTTCGTTTAGTGAAAACTTTTTAGTTTGTAATTTTTGAATTCTGCCATTCCTCCACTCAACTAGCCAAAGTCCTTAAAAACTGTGGTTTTTTGTTATTCATTTCAGCTGCATTACCTAAAAAATGAAGAAAATTTTTCAGGTTTTTTGAATTAGAAATGGTCCACCACTTGTTAATTAAAGTTAAAAACAAGCATGCTGGAGATTCATCAGAAAGTAAGATTTTATCGCTGTAATCAAGGACTCATCAAAAATTGCACAAGCTACAGGAAAATTTTGCTTGCAATTACCTGGGTGTAATGCCTTGTTTGTAAACTTATGTGCTTTCCTTAAGGTAGCAGCAAACTGCTCGTCTTTCTAAAATCATGAAACAACTTCCACCTTACCTCTCCTGCAGTAACTAAAATGGAATCTCGAAATTCCTCAAATGGAAATGGTGGAAACATGAACCTTTTGTTATTGAGCAGGTTATTTCTAATGTTTTTTACGAAGTGGACTGTATCAAAAAATAAATAAACTTTTTTTACTATTTATGGTGATAAATAACTCGTTGCCACTGCTATACTCACTTAACAGTTTGGTAAAAGCAGATACATTACTAGCATGATTGTGTCACACAAAACCCCGTACATAAAAACCATTTTCATTTAAAACATTTATCGAACTTACTATCTGATCCTTTAACCATTCTGCTTGAATTTTAATTTCAGCGCATGCTTTAATCACATATGGTACATTCTCTTTTAGTCCAACTACCATAAAGCAAACAACACCCTTAAAAAGTTTACCATCTTTATCACTTCCCAGTAATTTATTCCCAGAAAATTCTTCACATTTTTGT
>JAUZNK010082155.1:0-13113 GCA_035046665.1 Euphysa ruthae | reverse complement strand
CTTCTATTTTCAGAATAGTGTCAACTTTTAGTTAAACTGAAATCTATGCAGATTTTTAGTCTACTTTTGACGATGCAAAAAAACCTTAAAATCTTTCGCCCCATCCATCAATGTCTACTTCTTAAGCACCTAAACATCCTCTCGCCGACTAAAGGAAGATAAATTTAAAAGCGCATTCCAAACAGTGTTTCACCATATTAAATTTTCTATATAATCATTATATTGTCAATCCGTAAATGCTTCACTTTTGTCCTAGGATTATTACTATATTTATTTTTTGCAGGCCCACCTTGCTCAGGAAGATCGGATGGAAATTATGCTATTCCAGGTTATCCTCATGACTTTGTTAGTTGCGCAAACGGCATCAACTATTGTCAATCATGCTGGCCACATAATTTGTTTTACTCTCAAAGTTGTGATCAATGTTTATACAGTGCAAATGGTAGGACTAGAAATTTTTTTATTTGTTTATTTCAGCAAATAAATCAAATTAACTTAACTATTCTTTCTCATTCTAACTGTTCAATTTATAACTTTTAAACCTAAAAACTTGATGAAAATATTTATGGTTAATCTACTCAATAAAAAAAATATATATTGAACCCTACCAAATAATTTTCCCAATTCATTATTACAATTACTTTTAAGTAGCACTCAGCCTGGCGGCGTTATTTAAGATGAATTCATACATTGAGCAGTTTTTGTATTAGAGCAAATACTTTCAACTACACTATTTCTCGAACCTCTCAAGATGCATGGTAAAAAAGCGTTCATATTTAATTTAACCTCAATCAAGTTCACTCTTAATAAGTGTCTTGTTGAAATTTTTACAAAAATATCCAAATACGTTATTTCTGAACACTTTATTTCTTAACACTTTATTTCTGAACACTTTTCTCCTGAATATTTTTTTGGTAAATTATGTATTTTTATATTAGCTAAGATTAATACACCTGTCTAATATATGTTAACAATGGTATATAATTTTTAACATTTATTTTAGAACAATGTCATACTACCAAATCATGGGAACCACACTCAACATATCCATGTCCCGATCTTTGCCCCGGTAAAGGTCCTACTTTCTCAGGAAACATTAAAGATCCTTTAAATGACAATCACTACGTCGGTTGTTGGAATGGCTATACGTCAGGATGTGTAGTATGCCCAGCAGGCTTGAAATTTAACGAGCCATGGAATGCATGTCTCTACCAGGGTATACACAACACACAGCCAAAATAAATAACTTCACTGGCTACATGACAATAGGTGACAATATCAATACAAATAGTTATATATCTTCTAGTTTTTTTGTTTTAATTTGTAAATAAAATGAAGTTTGTATCATGTTTCTTAGAGAAAAATATTTTTGTGGGGAAATTTCTGTTACTTTGTTAATTCAACCTTAATACCTGATTCCAGATTAAAAGGTAAAGCTTTGATAATATCACTAGGTAACTATACCAGTTAACGTGTTTTCACGACTAATGTAATTTGTTTGGAAGGTTTATTATGTTACTATGGATCATTCATCATCAAGGGGAGCTTAAGGTTGCACAAATTCCATCTCGTTTTAGCTTTACACGTTGGTTAGTAACTTATTATTCCCATTCGTTAAAAAGGCTTAAATTTGTAGAATTTGTAAAAATTTAAACTCAACGGCAGCACTTATTGAATTTTTAGATCAAAGATTAATCTTGGAAACAATAATGTGAAAAAGCTTGGACCCAATGTTTCAAAATAACGTAGCAATAAAAAGGAATTCTAATCGATTTTGCTCATACTTTTTCCAAGTGTTTGAAGTGGTGATGAAAGTTATCACCACCAAATTATGGCGGTGATAACTTTCACCATCTAAATAAATTTTTCATGTATAAATATCCAGATCTTTGATCAAGTTTTCGATCTTGATCACTTGTACTGCATTCCTTTACCGGTACTATTTTGCGAAATTCAAACGAGGATTTAATCGAAAGAGCGACGACAGGCCAAAAATTTATACTTTTACAGTTCTGCATATGATGTGAAACAAGTAATACAATCAAGTACTGCAATCAGTTAAATTGATCACTCAAGCGAGTTATAAAGCATAACTTTGATAATACAACAGTTAAAGTTTAACTGGATTAATATTTACGGGTTTTTCATTTTTAGCGGAATTTCCTGATTCCTGTCCGTGACGCATTTACGGATTTTTTACATCCACGAAATTCAACCCGTCTCAGCTCACCATAATTTTGTCAAATTTTTAGTATTACCTAATGAGCTAACAAGTCTGAGGAAATGGAACAAAGGTTGAAGTTTAAATATGAAACATATCTCTTAATTTATAGAAAGTTTACATATATTATATATATATTAATTATCTTCGTGTGTATTCGTGTACAGGAAACATAAAATCATACGACACCTAAAATAATTACAAGAATGAAAAATGGATACTTTTTACTACGTTATTTTTTATCTCTATCTGTTTTACCTAAAAAAAGTAATAGAATGGCTTAAAGATCAGCTAATTCGAGAAATTTGGATAATTTAAGAATGAAAACAATAAAAAATAATAATAATAAAAGGCAGCATTCAGAAATAAATAATTAAAACCAAAAAAATAAATAAATGCTTCCTAATAAAAATCAAATGTACGAGAAAATTTATTCAGTTATTTGATGACCAATATGATTAAAAAAGACACTTTTGAGGGTAGCTACATAAACCACCAGGAACACAGATTAGTAAGTAATTCGATGAGTGTTTAAAGAGAGGATTAGAAACAGTAAAGTATAAAACTGATCTGAAGGTTATATATCATTCAAAGTCAACTATTGCAAATTTTTCTTATATGGTCCCAGCTTAAAAACACCATTCTCAGGTTAAAATCTATACTAAAATCGCAAAAATTATTGCAATCCCAAATTAGTACAGATTTGTCACTTTAACCACATAGCTCTAGCAAACAAAAAAAAATATTTTTTTTTTTTTAATTTTTAAGTCTATAAGTCTATTAACCAAAAGGTAAACCTAAAGTTGAGTTTACCAAGGGCGGTGTATTTTTAATCGCTTGTGGTAATTTTTTCATTTATTAAGATATCCTAATTGAGTATAAGTGTCATAATATTTTGTCGATGATTGTAGATTAATATGAATAAAAATCGAAAAATCTATTTTTTACACAATTTTACTTGGGTCAATAAATTTAAAAAAATTACTGAAATTATACGAGATCGTATTCATAACGTTTTATTAAATGAGAAATGATATTTATAAATATTTAAAACATAAATATATATTTACTATGTATATGTATATATATATGCCTGGTAGAACCAGGCATATACAAGAAAAAATATTATTCGTTTAATACTTTAAACGTTATTGATGGATTCCTATTTAAATTTTAAACAATTTGAAACTAATATTTTGCCATTTTAACGCAATGTTCCTCATCACCAATCAATTTTTTTGTGAGATTATAATTATAGTAACGCTGAACGTATAAAATGAAAAGAAATTATAGGAATTGGTTTGTTTTTATTCTAAAATTTTTTACAAATATTTGTTTTTAGGGAAATTAAACATGTCCCTTTCACTTTTCACACTTTGAAAAATCATTACCACTTCTCCAAATAAACCACTAGGTTGCATAAATTAACCCATAGCAATACTAGAAAAAAATCACATTTTTGGACAAAACTTGACTTGCAAAATTTTTGTTCCAAAATGGCCAATACACTTAAATAATCAAGAATAACATTTTTGAACACCAACTAAAGTCTCTTAAGATTTGGAACATACTCTAAAAACAAATTTTTGAACAAAATTTTATGGGAAATCAGAAACCAGAAGAAATTTTCAAAATTGCCGACAAGCTAAAAAACGCAACTCAACAAGATTTTTTCAAAATAAAAAAGAAGTAAGGAGCGGATTTCAAAAATTGTTATTTTAGGCCTTAATAAACCATATTTAGAAAATATCAACATCAGAAGAAACCCTCGGTTTTTTGCATTCATTAAGAATCAGCTTTACAAACATACAATATTTGAATCATAATATGCATAGAAAAATTTCAGGAAAAATAATCAGTTTTCTCAAGAAATACAGAATTATATATCAGAAGAACTTTACCCTGCCTACTGCCATTAAAAAAAAATTCTTTTTAAAATAAATAACAATTATGTCAAATCATCAAGGACAAATTTCGCACAACAATAAAAGTAAAAAGGTTAATCGAAATTTCCATTTTATTCATTTATAAACTTTGCAACATTTACCGCAGCAACATACTCCAATTCCAACACAAACCGAAATTATTTTAACTTTTTAACCAGAGACTAACCATATACCAGCTGGGGTCCCTATCTAAAAAGATATTTCTATGCACCACCTATTTTGCTTACCTAGAACAATTGAACTAAAAGTGAAAGTTTATGTTTCATGCTTCACGTTATGATTAAATAACAAAGTATAATTGCATATAAAACAAAACCTTGTGAATTTTCCCACACCTTATCATGCAAAAAACACCATTGCTAAACACCTCTAAAAATTTGGTATAAAGGTTTCAAAATTTGCAAACCTTGCGCATTTCTTTCTGATATTGTCGAAGCTCCTGAACAGTATCACCATTGCGAACCTAATGTACAAAAACATCAAATATTTTTAGCCTAGATTCCAAATACATTAAATCCTTATATAATTTTTAGCCTAGATTCCAAATACATTAAATACTTATATAATTTTCATTTATTGAGACTATCAGTCTCAATAAATGTTGATTATCGGTGCATTTTAACTTTAGGAGCAAGCAATTTGGACTAAGATTTTGTCAATGTTAGAATTTAACAACACTAAAAAATGTAGTAAAAACAAAACATAATTTTTTGAGCCAAATGACAAAAAAAATAACTCTCTAACAATATCTTGCCTATTTTTCAAGTCATGAAAAACACCTGCCCGAATCTGATATTTCAAAATGTTAATCTTCCAATGAAATAACACTTTGAGAGTCAAACGGAGACTACATAAAAAACCTTACTAGATAGACCTTCAAATAAGGTTCTTGTATTTTGACAGTAAAACAGAGACTAGATAAAAAATCTTAAAAAATTACCAGGTAGCCCTTCCAACAAGCTTGTATTTTAGCAGAAGCTTGATCTTTTGTCCAAATTAGTGATTTAGGCAATGGAGGTCGAGGCCTAAAATACAAAAAAAAATCTAAATTACGATTAAATTTAGAGAAAATTAGAAATCTCCATCAACCTATATTTGCTCACAGACAATGATGACTCCAATGAATTTCAACTCAAGTGCAGTTAAGTACGAAGAAAATAGAAAATACGCATCTGTGGTCAATAAAAACAGTAACTATATTTTATCAACACTTAACAGGTTAAATACATGCAGCAGAAGCACATGTCCAACAAGTGTCCAAGTTTTGAAGAATGCGCTATATCTTCAGTCATTTATCTTTTATATTTAAGCCTTCAGCACAGCCTAAATTTTTTTTGAATCAACAATTAAAACGAAAGCGCCAAAAATCGCCAAATTGGAAATTGCAAACATCGCATCTTCTTGAATATGTCTTCAACAACAAATCAATATCCTAAAAACTACAACTTGAATTCGTCTTCTTCCAGACAAAAAATTAAAGCAAATATATGTTGTTTATGTATTTGTTTATATAAAGTTGTTTTAACTTAGATTCAAAAATATATTTAGATCATTTTAAAAATGTCGCTGCTGGCAATAATTGTTTGCAATGCTGTTTGCAATTGTTGCTAACGGTATTAATATGAATGACGCCATCAATGTTATATTCTTGGTTTTTTTGCCAACATTATGACAGCAGTCATTCAATTGTTTTATTTATTTATTCTAACTTACTTTCCGTATTTTTGTTCTACTCACGAAAACTGAATCAAACAGTTGAATAAGTGTGGACTTATACCTGGTGGACTATGAATTATACCCGGTGACTGTGTTTATACCCGGTGACTACGACCTATACCTGGTGACTATGACTTATGCCCAGTGACTATAGCTTATGCCCAGTGACTATGACTTATACCCGGTGACTATATCTTAAACCTGTTGATGGTAACCAAAAACTTGAAAATAGCGAATCAAGAGAAAGCTCAATACAAAGTAATGTTAAAATCTTTTCTTAAATATATAAATATAAAAATTAATTTTTCTCGCATTTTCTTTACATAAAATTCTTCCGAAATGTATAAAATTATATCTTTCCTAAATTTTTGACGCTATCTTACATATCTTACAAAAATGTAACCACCAATGATTCTTTAATAAAAACATCAACAAATTTAGTGAGGTTCTGTAAGAACTCAACACCCCTTAATAGTCACTTCTTTTTGGTCAGCTCTTGCCATAACCTAATTTTAAGTTTTAAACAGCTATCCAAATTTTTTATAATTTATTCTAAATTATTATTAAAAGCTAAATTGTATTTTTTATTTATGTAATTTTGAAAAATATGCTTATCTTATTTTAAATTACAGCTTGATTTGCTTAAATCTAATTTTAAAACCTACTTTTCATGGCTGATTCTTTGTACAAATGGTATCTCTTCAAGCAGCATATCCCTTCTAGAGTGTTTTGGATTGTTTCTGAAACAATATACATAACCCTACGTAAATATCAACAAAAAAACCTTTTTATGAAGCATTATTAAAACTTAAAATAGGTAAAAAAAACGTCAAACATACACAATCTAATTGAGTTCTTATATCGTAGCCCAAAAAGTTTTAAAAGAAAGATTGTTTAAACTAACTGCTGTTTTTTGTAGTTCAAAATTAAAATGATAAATTATTTATTAAGTACTTTTACTGAATGAATCTTAACAAATTAATAAAAAAGTTAAACAAAACAAAAAATCCAATCTAACCACAATATTCGGTTATTTTAGCATAAAACTGATTAAAACAGATTAATGCACCTATTATCAGTTGTTAACTGCAGCATAAATTCATAGGAAATTTATTTCAGCGTGCCAATTAAAAATTATGTAAAATGACTAAGAGTATCCTAAAATGACTAAGGATTTCCTAAAAATTATTAATGTATGTCTTTAAAATGACTACCTGTGTCCTAGAAATGACTACGTATATCCTAGAAATGACTAAGGGTGTAGTTATAATGACTAAGGATGTCATAAAATGACTAGGGTTGTCCTGAAAAGTTTCCATAATATAAATGTCAAATCTGGCCTAATCTAGATGACAATGCATTGCCTAAATACACAGTATTTCAGTTTCTACTTGATTGAGTTTCAAGCATAATTTTGTTGAACAACAACATCCCTGCATTGTGCAAAAAGCCCACTTTAAAAATATTTTTAAAGTTTGCTTTTAAATGTTTTCATTGAAAATCAATGAAGTGACCCTCGTTTCGGCAAATAGGTAACGACAATGAAGAAACTTTTTGCTCATATTAGTTTTGGCATAATCTAGTTTACATTCCTTTAAAAAATTTTCTAAAGAAAACCCTCAAACCTTTTATTTCTATAAACTTTTAGGATTAAATAAAGAATTATCATGATGTACAGTGAGTGAACAATTTTTTGTGACATATTTATTAGTAATCTTAGAGAAAATGTTGCCCATTACATTCCTCTGTGAGCAGAGTCTTGTTTTCTTTACCTCCACTAAAAAAATTAAAAATATATCTTGACAAAAGACATTAGCATTTAAAAAACAGAACTGTCAATTTTTCAACAACATACATGAGTATATTTTCTTGAAATCTTATTATTATGAACATGTGGTAAACAACCTCGGCGTTTGCTTAATTTTTTATTTTAAATGCACCATATTGTCATTTCTATTTGGGTTTTTAAACCCATACTTCATGCCAATTAGTACATATTGAAAAAGGAAAATCCAATTCCTAACCTTGAGTCGCATGAAATTTATGCTGCTTTTGAGAAAAATTTAAGTTCTTTTTAACAACAAAACTTGAACCATCTAGCATAACTATTTAAGTACTACTGTATAAATACTACACTATAAATACTACACTCGCCAAAATCAACCCATTATCAAAAATTATTATTTAATTATAAATTTTAATTTTGGCACTTAACAAGAGAGAAAGATGAAGATATTTGTTCAATACTTTTATGCAAAGAATTTCAATTTGAAAATTTTGAAAAGTGATTTAGTTTTTGATATCTTTTTGCTTAAACAAAGGTTTTAGCCAATTTCTTGGGAAGTCATTTTTCTTTTATCAGAGTTTCTTATTCAATTTGTTCTTTTGTATTATTTCTAATATATATATATATATATATATTTCATTCAAAGGCAAAATATTGCAATATTACATTTGACTAAGTATTTAATAATTTTGTTATCGTGCAGCCAATACTCTCTATATCTTATTACATTCAGAATTTTTTTCCTCTGGACTCTAAATTTATGTTAAAATCTCTATGATATAGACTTCTAGGCTATATAAAACACCCAAAAACAGACATACCTTACTTAAATTTCATAAAAAATATAATAAAAGAAAAAGTTCATTGTTCAGGAGGGTTATATATCATTCTGACTCAAACAAGTGTTGATCAAAAAAATTAAAATGATAAAGAATATATTATTATTATATTAATAATATATATATAATATATTAATAATATGTATAATATATTAATAATATACATAATATATTTATACTTTTTATAAAAGTTCCTGCGCTAATTAAAGTATCAATCACTTCTGGAGTACAAGTAGCTCTCTTGTATTTGCCATCATTCAAAGTTGATCATTTGCAGTAAATTTTGAAATATGATGATTAAAATGAGTTGGTGAGCGAATGAATGAATTAAAAGAAGGTGCTTTCACAAAATAATAGAATTCCCACCGGTTTTGACTTTTAAACCAGAACTTTTTTCATGAGCACGTTCTATATATTTGATCTTTGAAATATCTTAATGTCTGTCCAAAATTTGAATGAATGATAAAAAATCATTCTACATTCTACTTTCTTCCTCATCTTTATGGCAAACAAAACTAAGTGTGTGTTACATTTATATCTCCTGATAATAAAAATATATTTAAGGAGGCTTTTAGCAGCTACTCAAAGCAAGATTAACGAATCCCTAATCCATTTGGGTGAATCTTCAACCAAAATTCCCAAATGGATTTTGAAGAAAGTTTAATGAATTGTAATATTATGAAAAAAAAAACGTATCGTCACTGCCAAACTGCTGAATGTCAGCTTTTAGGAAAATTTGTAGATTAATTACTTTATTATTAAGAATATAACAGCACATGAAAACTTCTGTGACCTTTTAAAACCTATAATCTGTCAAATCTATCCTTGACACTTAGGTCACCTCTTCTACTGCTGACTGAACTGACAATAGAAATTTTCATGCTAGAATAAAAAAAAATTATGCAGCATGTTAGGATGTACCCATTTATTACTATAGGATTTATGATTTGAAGCAGCAATGTTGAAAATACTTTGAATTGATATGGTCAACTAATGACAAAGACGATGAAAAAATTTACATTATAAAGGCAATACAAGAACAACACAAATATTTGAAAGTTTCTCAAATTCGTTTTCATAACATTTCAATAAAAAAATGACATATAAACATATATATATAAACATATATAACACACAAATATCATAACAAACTGAATACTTTAAATTGTTAAGCCAAATCAACGTCAAGCACTGTATGACAGTTTAACCTAAAAAGGCAAAAAACGACGCAAGAACAAACATGAGAGAAAATACTAAAATAAAAAAATGTGAGGGAAAATACTATAAAAAAAAAACTAAATGGCTATATAATATAATATAACTAAAAAAATATATATAAATCATTCATGACAAGAAAGAAAACAAAAACTTGCATAACGAGGGAAATAGTCTAAAAAGTTAGAGAAACAAAAAATGTCAGTTGAAAACAATGCAATCACAAACCTAAGGATGAACAAAACTCACCCTTATTATTTTAACAGCTGTTTTATTTCATTTCAAAAACTAATACTGCTTAACATATTTTACATTAACTGGTTTTCTTAAGCTTTTATCTTAGCTAAAAGTTAAAGTGAATTCGTACTTATTACTCATAACTTACATAATGACTATAAATATAGAAAATATTGTAACAAAACATTTTATTCAGAAATCCAACAGGATTTAAATACTTGATAAATATTTTGCACACATAACTAATGGATAACCCTGGTTCAATTATTACCCCTACACATTTTCTTTAAATGATTCCCTTTCCCTGGATAATTTTTTAATAAAGTCCAATTTTTGAAGAAATACCCCTCTTTATTCAATACTTAACATAGCTACAAAATGGATGCTAAAATTTATGTAAAAGGTAATGCTAAAAAATAATTCTAGTATTGAATTTGATTTGATATTGCATAAAACCCTTAAGTCAATATTAAATATCACATTAAGTAAGGCCTTATGTTAACACATTGAGAAAAAATATCGATCGCAGACATAAGGTCACTACAAATCAATGCATGAGAGCTTTCAGTCATTTTAAACCAAATATTTACTATTTTGAAAGTTATGTCCTTTCAAAATAGTTCATAGTCCATAGTTATAAATCTAAATTGTGAATTTTTACCCAAAATATAAGAAACAAGGTTTTCTTTTGGACTTTGAACCTCATTTGAAATTAATTTGTAAGTCAAATTTTCAGAAAGCTTTTCAGACAAAATTAAAAAGGAAAAAATCTCCAACATTTATTCAGTAAGTTAATAAAAAAAATATCTCGTGCTTTCAACCATAAAATAACATCTATAAATGCAAGAAATTTCCACTTTATTTTTAAGCAATGAAAGAGAAAAAAAAAGCACCTGTATAAATAATGCGCAATAAAGTCACATGCGTTGAACTTCGACCTTCGTTTCTAAAATATTCATTTTAAATTTCAATTTTTTGATGTTGAATCATATCTAATTTACCTAGCATGCTATTAGTGTCATCATTTAGATGAATAGACAATTAAGTAGACTAACAGAATGTGTTTCTGGCTAAACATTGTAATAAATTAGATGAGACAAAAATAACATACGTGTATTTCCAGGATAAATGAAAAATAGAAGCATTTAAAATAAAAGATATATTTGAACTATATGCAAACCGTCCATATATTAACTCTTGTAAAAATATATCAAATGCAAACAAACATTCAACAAAGTTAACACAAAGTATTTTGGAAAGTACAAATTTTGAACATGTCACTAAGAGATTCCAAACAAGAGGCTATAAAAAATCCAAAAAGGTGGTTACAGGTAAGTCAAAGTTGAAAAAAAGACCACTACAAAAATGAAATGTCTGATTACCATGCTATAATTGTATATATTTAAATCCTGGAAAATTTTTTTAATAAGCCCAAAAAACTTACAAAAAGTGTGTTTTCCTTTTCAACACAAGATAATGCTTCTATCATAGCTGGTAGAAGAGTCGGAAAGACATAAAACTCCAAGTAATCTTTGGCTGCACCTGATTTAAAGATATTTATTTTTTTAATATTTAAAAAAGATATTTTTAAAATCTTAAACTGAAAATAAACTATTTCAAAATTCTAAAAAATTTTTTTTGACATTTCCGGTGAAAAACTATTGTGGCATCCTCATAGGATAAACTAAGGCACCCTCATAGGACATAATCAAAATCTTGAAATTTTTGAAGTGACAAAATGAGAAGCACAATTGAATTTTAAATCAAAGCAAGAGTACAAGTACACTTCCTTTTTGTTTTGATCATTGACTATACTTTCAAAGGAAATGAAAAACAACTTGGAACCAAAATTATCATTAAAAAAAATAGCTTCTCTACTAAAATTTTAAATAAATATGTGCAGACAACATCAAGCACTGGAAATTTTTTTTTATATATAGATATCTGCCAAAATAGAGATTGTTGTGCATTATCTTTAACTTTGTACATCATCCTCTATTTTGGCTAGATCAACTGCAAATATCTTTTCACTCTCAATAGCTACAGTATTGCTGTACATGTTATAAGACGACTGGAAAATTGCACTAGGTGGCTTTTTGATTGAATACAGTTAGTTCTCCCCCAAGGGTTTGTTGATAGGAAAGACATCCGCTCAGTAAAATCAGCCTGGTCCAATACCAAATCACATACAGAGCCTGCGCCCGACACATAATATTAGGGTTTTGCTGAATTGATTTATTGCCTTTCACTTTGTCACAGGCTCATGGTAATATTTTTATATAGTGAACTATGACTTTATTTTTCTGATATGTTTCTTTGTCTGTGAAGAGAGTACTGCCATGCTGGGAGTGAAATAAGTCTCTGGTTGTGATTTATTTTTTGTGGTGTTGGGATTTTCTCTGGATCTATAAGTGTGTCTGAAACTTAAATGTCCTGGTGATTGTCATTTATTACAGAAATTGCAAAAGAAGCTAATTTAATTATTAAATGAAGATTTACATTTTCCATTCTATAGCACATAAAGCTATGGTTAAACAATAATTTGTTCTATTTCAATTTTTTTGCAAATTTTGTAATTAAGATAATCTAACATAATAAAAATTTTCCAATATGAAATTATTAATCTTAATTCAAATACTCAGACTAAATATAACTTTGATTAAAATCAAGAATATCTTATGTTTTTCAAACTGCTAAAAATCATGTACTTTATAATTCTCAGCTATTTACGGCTATGATCCTTAGCTAAGAAAACGTTTAAACAACAATTTTTATAAAACACTTACAATCATCAGGTGCTTTTGAATCGGTTGTTTTTATTTGTAGTAGCTCCGCCAACTCATCCTCATCCATTATCTCATACTATTTTTAAATACTGTTTTTCAAGGTTTAAAAAAAAAAAAAAATGAAAACATAAAGTAAACTCCTTTAGCTCATTCAAAAAATGGTCACAAATTTTAAGTTTCATATTGTTCAGCATCCAAAAAATTATTAAATACTTCTACAAAAGATCTATATTAAATGGAATTTTTTATATAATACACTATGAGAAAAAACTTAATTTTTCAGAATAATCGTGTTATTAGAAAAATTGAATAATGAACTTATGAAAACAATAAAATAAAAAAAATAAAAAATTAAACTATATTAATT
>JAUZNK010082144.1:0-13114 GCA_035046665.1 Euphysa ruthae | reverse complement strand
GCACTTAATTTGAAGATATTGAAAATATATATATGTTATTGAAAATATTGACAATATATATATTATTTCGGCTGAACGAAGAAATTACGAATTAGTCAGTACTCAGAGTTTCACGAATAAATTTTTAAGTGATATGTATAAATATATAATATAAGTTTGCTATTTTTATAGGAATAAAATAAAGTATTTTAACTGTGTTTTCTGTATTTTTTATAGGTTACAATAAAACAACAGATTTGATAATGAATATACACAAAGATGAATATAGGCTAGTATAGATATTTGTTTATTAGTATTTAAATCTAAAAAATTAGTGCTCGTATTGAACAACGAAATATTCAGGAGATATTTCTGAAGCCAAATTTTATTGAAAATCAAATAGAATATTTGGTCATTTTAAATTTCGCTCCTGATAAGTATTAATCATTTCTAATTGAATAATGAAAGGGTGTCTAAGTTTTTTATGGTATGGAACTAATTCATCTTACCATCTTGTTTTAGAAACTTAACAACACTGTTTATGAACATTACGTTATCACAAGATGTCCAACCTAGTTACATTGAAAATATAACTCTTGTTGTCGACAACTCACTGGATACCGAACTAGTTGAGGTTAATTCAATGATAGACAAAGGATATTGTATATCAGCATCACGTGTCGTGCAGCAAGAACACCGGACCATTCTCCAGGTGATGCAATTAAATTTAAACTTGGTACTATTACTGTCGAAACTTTTTTAATCTATTAATTTTGCATATTGTCTTGTAATTCTGAGAGGTAAATTAAAGACATTAAAAAATTTTTCTCAGATATCAAAACAATTCTGAAAAGAAACTAGAATTGTCTCTTGAATAAAACATAAATTTTCGTTAACTCCTTAATTTTCCCTGGATGTGCTTTCACATTATTTTGTAAGAACATCTTTTTATTGAAATAGTTTGCCCATAGAAGTATCTGCTTTCGTAATGAAGATGTAACCTTCTTCCAACTAGTTAGTAGTCTTTGTACAGTCAGCAGTTTCAGTTATAAGTACCCCAGCCTTTATCTCCTCATCTAATGAATTACATAAACCTTTTACTACTTGGATGCCAATTGGTTTGGGTTAAGATTTATATTGTGGAATACCTGGTGGATTCAAGTACCAAAACCAAGTGGGCCACTTTAGTCAATCAATCCAGCTGGAACTTTGTTATTATCATTTTCGCCATCAGGCTGTTTTAACATAGCTTGCTTCTTTTTTTCTTTATTATAAGCTAACAGGTTTTTCTTTTTTTATTATTAAAATTATCTTTTTTTATTTTTGCATTTACCCCTGTATTATTTATCATAAATTTTACCACTGTCAAACGAATACATATGTTTTTATTTGATTATTATCTTAAGGAGCTCATCAAAACCATCATAAATGAGCTGCAAAAGGCCTGCAAAATTTTGGATACCATATCAAACCACATTAAATGATTTGACTATAGCTTGCTCAAATGAATCACTTGTTTGTGCTGTTATTTTTTCGTAGCTACAACAAACTATATCTTGATAGCAAGTAAGGAAGGAACCAAATAATTAAATGAATGAGCGATATAAAAAATAAAATACCTATCTCAAATTAAAAATTACCATCTGATATTCACGCATTAGGTCATTAGGTCATACAACAATAGGCTCTTTTCTAGGATGCAGTTCAAGAACCTTAGCGCACAATTGTATTTTGAGAGGATTTCAGCACTTAGTCACTACTCATTTTTTAGATTTTTTCCTGTTCTTTATTCAACTTGTTTTATAAAGCCAGTGTATTTCATGTTTAGTTGCAATAATTCTGCTTAATGCGGGATTCCCAAAATGAAATGCTTGAACTTTTATTCTTTCGCGATTTTGCTGCAGCCTGTTTTGATGAAATTTTCTTGTATTGTAAGTTTTCATCATGCAGTTGTTGCTTATTTTTAGTGATGTTCTGCTTATTTAGTTAAGTCCTCAATTACAATTTATTTGGTTAGAACTATTTTTCCATTCGCCAACTTTCTGGTTAAAGTCTGCCTGGCTTCCCTAATAATTAAGATAATAATTCTTTACGCCATCTTAACATTTAAAATTCATGAAAACACAGCAGAAAAATAGAAAAAAGCGTGTGAACAACTTGTTAATGCGGTATGATACTCATCCTTTATCTCGTTTCTTAATATTTAAAAAATGTGTTTTCTGCACGAGTATTCCTATTTTTAATAAAGCTAGCATTGGATTTTTGCAATTCAAATGAGTCCAGTAGCCTTGTTTGTTTACAAACTTTACTGGAAATTGATTGGATTCAATTCGAGCTTAATAAATGTTTTTTGTTTTTGTGGATTAGATTTCTTTGGAAAACCACATTTCAAGTACAATTTATCTCTTAGCGTCTCTCTCGTCTTTAATAATATTTTAATGGATATTTTTCCTAACAATGTATTTAAAAAGTACAAAATTTTAACATTTTTTATCGTAGGTATTTATTAGGGGCTGATTATATGGAGAATTCAACCACGGGTTTTAACTCGGGATATGGCTGAAAAATATTTTACGATTATATGAAATTTTTGAACAGAAAAGAAAAGCCATTTTTAATCACTGAAATCATTTTTGTACTCCATATGCGATATAGAATTGTGTAATCATGTTATCAAGTTCAAAACTTTATCATCTGCATCCTTTTTACATGTTATTTTTTGCAGTACTTTGAGAGAGAAGATTTGATTGATTTATCTGACGCCATTTATATTAGCTGTCTTTTAAAGTTAAAGAACGCTGAATCTGCAATATTGTTTTATAAACAACCGCGTCAGAAAAATTTCAACCTTGGGATTAAAGAAAAATCGATTACATGAGTTGAAAATTTCAACACGGGTAGCTCAAGGCGAGCTGAAATCTCAGCCAAGGGCTGAAATAACCCACGGGGTCGAGAATTTCTATATGTAATCGCAAAATATATTTATTGTTAAAATCTCCATATAATCAGCCTCTTAATCTAAAAATATTATGTAAAAAACATAAGATGTCATTTTAAATATGTTTAGATTTTTCATCTCAGTTAATGGTTTAGGAAAGCAAAACGTTAAGTCTAGAGATAATTATTTTAATTGTTGAACTCCCATCGTTTATATAGGTTAATAGTAGGCTCGAAATTCCAAAAGTAGGGACTAGTTGAAAAAATTATTTGATGATTACGTGGACTGATGACGATGCTAAGAGGTAGAAAAGAAGTACTAATTTCGGTTATTTGTGTAGCGGATTGTAAAAAAACGACGTGTTTTTTCGTAAGGCAGGAAACCAAATTTCGCGAAAAGTGTATGAGATACGATTTATATGATCAGGTTCATTTTTGGAATGAATAAATTCTTTAATTTTACGTAAGATAAGTAGTGTTTCGATGCCAATGATAGATTTATTCTCCCCATCGAAGGTATAATCTTTTTCCTGCAATGTTGCGATATTTTCTTGCTAATTCCGGCTGTTTTAACTGCGTGCTGATGCTCTTCTATGCGTTTCTTAATCCTACTTTTGGATCCAACGTAGTCATTACCTGGAATGCGACAGACGATTTTGTTTTTACCATTTAAAGAAACAGGCTCTTTTGGATGATAATAAATAAATTTCTTAAGGTAATTATTAGGGAGTAATACAGATTTAAGATTATTTCTTCTACGGTTTTAGAGTGGTTTCAATTAAAATTCTGATATTGGTCAGTGTGTGTAGGTTTACGTTAAACTTTGACTGATAGTAATTTTTTGATGAAGTGTGTTATAATTTCGTCGAGGAATAGTATTGAAAGACGTAATGTTTCATGGTAAAGCAAGCAAGTATTTATTCTGCCACAATCAAATATACATAAAACTATGAAAATTACAAGACAAGAGAAAACAAAAAAATCAACAACAATAAAACAAATGGTGGCAAATTATTAAAAATCTATTCAATTATTATAATCTTTTACTTCAAAAAACATGTTTTATACCTTCTCGGGGTACATGTATTGACCTAATACTTACAAGAAAAAAGCCTCTTTGCAACATTCTAACTCATTTGAAGCTGGTCTAAGTGACTGTCATCTTTTTATATATAGCATATAAGATTTCATAGTCTAAGCAAAATACAATCAAGTACTCTTATAGAAGTTATAACTATTTTGACATTGAAAGGCTCAAACAAGAGCTAAAACGAAATGTTATTAATTCAAACTTCTTCAATTCTTGTTTTTCTACATTTAATTTTATCTTCTCTTCAACATTAACCTTCATGCCCCATTTAAGGAGAAAATAAATCGAAGAAATCACAAACCTTTTATCTTTAAAAATCTTCAAAAAGAAATTATGAAAAGGCCTTACTTAAAAAACATTTTTAATGAAACACATCCAATTATTGATTTTAAAAGCTACAAAAAGCAAAGGAAGTATGTAGTCTCCCTAAACAAAAGCGAAAGAAAATTATTCTTTGCTAATATAGAAATCTTTACGAGTAAAAAATCATTTTGGAAAACATGTAAACCGTTTCTTTCATGCAAACCTATAAACAACAAGGTACAAATAAGGTTACTTGAAAATTAATCTGTGTTTTCTGATGATTCAAGTCTGGCAGAAACCTTTATTAATTATTTTACTTATATAACTAAGTCTCTGGATAACTCATTCTGGAAAAGTCCTTCTCTGTATTTTTATGGTCCTGTTCTGTCTGCAATTCAAAAATATAAAATTCACCCTAGTATAAAAGCTATAAAAGAGCACTACAATGAAAATACATTTAACTTCTCTTATATAACACCTGAAATCATCCATACTAACTATCTAAAAATTAAAAAAGACTGGTTTGATGTACCAGTAGTTATTTTAAAATCAGTTGCAGATGTTTGCACTCCCTATCTAGCTGATTGTTTAAATAATTCTTTAAATTACTCTTCTTTCCCAAGTGAAATGAAATGGGCAGACATAACTCCAGTACATAAAAATGGCGATTGTACAGACAAAGAAAATTACACAGCAATTTATTTTTTATTAATTTTGGGAGGATTTCGTAAAAGCTTCTCAATATAACACTCTCTATCTCGCCTACTAAAAAAATGGCAAAATTGTCTTGATAGAAAAGGAGTTTTTGGTGAAGTTCATATTGATTTATCAAAAGCATACGATTGCATCCAACATAATTTATTGATTGCGAAATTAGCCACATATGGCTTTAAAAGTTTATGATAAAATTTTATGATTTATTCAAAAAAACCGATCGTAAGCAAAGAATCAAATTAGGCCTCTTCTTTGGAACCTGGCTTGAAGTAGTTCTAGATGTTCCACAAGTTTCTATACTTGGCCCTCTGCTTTTTAATATATTTATAAATGACATATTCCTTTTTATTAACGAAACAGAGATTTGTAATTATACAGATGTAATAATTTATATGTCTGTGATATCTGCTGATACAGTCAAGAGCAGATTGGTACCAGATGTTGTAAGATTAAATGATTGGTTTCGAGAAAATCCATCAATTTCCAATCCCTCAAAGTTCCAAATAATGTTTCTAGGTGTTACAGAACAAATCACATTACATATTAATGGGAAAATTCTACAACCCAAATTGAATTATGTAGGGTAACAATTGACCATATAATAAATTTCTCTAAACATATTGAAAATATATGTAAAACTGCAAATAATCAAGGAGCATGAGCCTTATACAAGCCATTAAAATTTATTTGATTGGTTTATTTTAGTCTTAGTATTTATAATATTCTGTATTAGAATTTTTACCAAAGTTAAATAAGTTATTACATTACATTACATATGTCTTATAGCTATTTTTTCTGAAACTTTTTTGTCCAATCACTCTTAAGAAATTTTTTTTGTTTTAATTGTTTTCATGGGTGCTATATCATTTATATTTTTTTTTAATTTTTGTGAAAAATCTACAAAGGTCAAGTTATCATTATCAAAATTTTCAATAATTTGGAAAATTTTCTCGATATAATCTTTCATTTAGTAAGTCCTTAATATAATTGCGTATACTTCTGGATTTTTAAACTTTTTAGTAAAAGTTTAAGTCCAAAACTAGTTATCAGAAAGAGAAATTTCAAGTGAACCCTGCTGTGTGATCTTGTCAGAAACATTTGAGAGAATGTGATCTAACTAAGACGAAGTGTTTGAAGTTAATCTTGCAGGGTCCTGAATTAGTTGTGTAAGACCAAATGTAGAACAAAATTCACTATACTTATTTAAAAGTGAATTTTGAGTGAGAGCTCTGTTGTCAAGAACGTAATTGTTATTATTATTGAAAGGATTAACATTTAGGTCTCTTAAAATAAATATATCTTTTCCATCCTCATAAATTTGGTGTAAAGTGTAGATTAAAGGCTCAAAAAGATTGGTGATATCAGGTGGCCTGTAAACTGTACCTACTGTAAAAGGTGAAATCGTTCTTAAATATTTAACTTTTGGTAGTATACTGTTTACATTAAAATGAATGATATGTAGCCCTTTTTGCTTAACGGGGAGCCATAAATGGTGATGTTGTTGCATAAGGTTTTCTATTTTATATTGCATAGGCTCAGGATTAGACTCAATTTCACCAGATAATGTTAGCATAAAAAGTTTTTATTCACCAATTATTTTGAAAAATTTTTTTGTTGAAATTTGTATAAATTATGAGAGTGAGAGAAGTTGCAGAGGCATCAATTTGATTACTTAACGGACTATGTTGACTATTTAACTGACCTAAACTAAAAATAAAATTTTCTATGTTAAAAAACGTTAATACTAGGGTAAAAAAATAAAACGTAACTAAAAATACAAATTTAACAGCACTAACATATTTGAAATAAAATTTAAGAAGTGCAAGAAAAAGAACGTTGAGAATAAAAACAGGAAGGCCCAAAACACAAAATACCAAGTCAAAAATAGTGAAATGGTTTTTAAATTTACATTGCTTATATTTATGTTTTGATTTATTATTATTATATTTTTGAATTTCATAAATAAAGGTCTTTAGATATGTTTTTACAGATACATCTGATCAGAGCACTTCAAAAAAAAGTCAGGGAGTAAACAGGTCTAGTATCAATGTCCCTAAATACATAATAAAAAGGAGATGATAACATCAACTGCTTACAATAATAAACTAAGGAGGTAGCACTATAAAAAAAAGATTCCAAAATTTTAACTTATAAAGTTTAAACAACTATTTCATAGATACAATCAAGGTTGGAATTTTCTTCAGTAGTCGAATTATAATAAAGGTGTCTTGATTTATGTCTTGATGAGTTTAAAGTGGCATAACTTTGATTGAAATAAGTAAATTTGGTGTTTTTATCATTAACAAAGTTAACACTTTGTTAAAATCTTGTTGATTGGATTGAGAATAATTCATCATTGCAGATCAATATATAATGGCAAACAAAAATAAATTTTTAAAGGTAAAAAACTTCAGAATAGTTAGATATAAACTAAAAAATGACCTTAATAGCATCAATATAAATTTCAATTAATAATCAAGTAAAAACAAGAATATATGATAACGAGTCACACCTTTAAAAATTGACTTGCCAAAGATAATAAGCTCACTATCACTCTACCAAATCTTATCAACTCCTTGTGTTCTTTTAATCAGCCAAATTTGTTTCGTTGACAAGGAGTTGTGGTAACCGACAACAAGCGAAACAGATGCAGCAAGAAAAAAAAAAAAAAAAAAAAGACAATCATCATTATTTTTTTTTTTTTGCGAGAGTTTAGCTAAGCACATACAGGATCAATAAAATTTCGGACTTTCTCCCAAAAAAAATGTAACCTGTGCTTTTTTCTTACACACTAGATTCATACAAAGAAAAGTGCACCCTTTTTTATTTTTCAGTTTAACTATCTTGGCACAGGAGCCGAAATATGCACATTTGTTCGCTACTTGCTGCTAAAAACGAATGGAAGTTTTTTAGTAATGTTATCACATGAACAACATACTTCTGCATTACCTCGAGTCCAAAACTTTTTCATTCATTCATCTGTAGTCGGTAAGTCTATTTAAGAAGTAAAAATCTGAATTGAAGATCATTAAAATTTGGCACCAACTTTACAAAAATTCGCAGCTCTTCTACATATGAGATATTAAAGCCTCTTCTCGTTCTTTTTATTTTTTCTAGCATTTTTCACAAACGACTTAGAATGAGAAAAACGTTGTTTTCACCATATGCGTTGTTAATTTAGATAAATTAGAAGAAAGAAATTCAAGTGATGACTATAATGTGACGTTGATTTCATTAACAACTGAGGTTTTATTTTGCCATTCAAGGTTAGTAGTAAGGCTGACAGCTAATTTCATTAATTTTGAACGGGGAGAATGGATATAGCAAAACTTTTGAACGGAGAAAATGGGTATAGCAAAACTTTTGAGCAGGGAGAATGGGTATATCAAAACTTTGCCATAGCTATAGCATCTTGAAATGCCAAAATATTGACACATGTAGAGTTCTAGACATGTAATTAATAGCTCTCAAAAGTTTTATATAAAATATTTAGATATATTTTATATATTTGCATATTTTATATATCTGTATATTTTATATATCTGCATATTTATATCAACATGAATAAACTTTTCTTAAATCAAGTTTCTTGTTTTTTTGATATTTTCATAGTTGTAATATCTTTATTTTTAAAGAACAAAATTTAGTTTTGGTGGCCCTACGTAGTTAAAATTTGATAGTAATTTTCGCCCACAGAACGCTTTCAAGTCTCATCAATCAATTTTTTAGTTAGTAAAAGTGAGTCTGACTACATCACAACCCATGATTTAAAATTTAGATATAGTATAAAAGCATCGATATCTCCTCCCAAACACGCGTTAAACGTTGCAAGTTGATGGAACACACTTTAAACCTCATGTGAATTTATTAACGTTTTATAAGAGTGATATATTATTTGCTATGACAAATAAATTATGAAAGATACCCTTTTCCTCTTAATATATTGTATAAATTTTTAAACTAATCCAATCTGATATGCATTTTTTTTTTAACATAGAAACGGAAAAATAGCATGCGGACGATTGGAACTAGCAACAAATAGATTTAGTGGTATGAAGAATGCTTTATTTATTTTATGAATCGCAGGAAAATTTTTATTTTGTTTGCTATCATAAAATTTACTTGTGCATATATATTGTGCAAATATTAATCAATAAAAAAACAACACTTTCCAAAAATATAGCCCTTAAGTTTTATCTAAAAAGGCTCTAATTTCATCGAAAAACTAAAATAACCCTTCATTTCAAATAAACACACTTTTTAGGGGACACTTGATAGAAAATGATAGAAGGCTTGAGCAAAATGAGTAGCTCCTTATTCTGAATCATTTATACTTTTTTACTGAAAATCTAAAACTCATATGCAGCTCCCTTGATTTTTGTTAAAATTTTAACTTTGCAAACATAATTTCAGTTTTTCTAGTCAGTTATCAGAATTGAGTGCTTTTTAAAAGCACTTCTTTCTAAAGAGGGATCCCAATAATATCTACTTCCGGTAAAAGTCCAAGAACATAATATTGGAATAATCTAAGCTTTATCGCATTTCAACCAGGCATCAAAAAGACTTCCAAAACATTAATTTTTCAAATCAGTAATGAATTGAAAATAATTTTCGCTATTGTACTAAATGTTTTAGCGGCTGCAAATTTATCTCATTCTTTATTATTTCAGCAATATCTTTTTGGCTGAAAGATTTAGTTGCAGTAGATAAAATAAACTCAAATATATATGGAAAGTCCACCAAGGGTCACTTCATAAAAATATCTAATAATACAGCTACTGTACTCAGGAGAGAGACATGGGATGTTATCAAGACCTCACCTTCGCTGGTTTATGCTGACTGGTATAACAAGCCGATTGAGATACCTTTATATAATGGAAATATTTTGAACAGTTAAGTTATTGCTTCTTAGTGCTATACATTTTCATACATTCTCAATAAATGCAGAAGAATTTTAGGTGGGATTTGGGGAATAAAAAAATAGACAATACCAAGGGAGTAACTGTAGCCCAATGAAAAAAATTTTCTATGAGTGCTAGGTGGAAAACCTAGAAAAATTTAGGAAATTTTTAGCCTGACAGTTTCAGTTTTGCAATAAATAGGCAAGAAATAAACAGAAAGAGAGGGAGATTAGGATATACAGCGATTTGGAATATATGTGAGAATGATTTTTCAAAATTGCTATGCGGAAAGTTAGAAAAGCGGAGGGAGGAGAAAGAAATATTATGAAATATGTAAATGGGTACAATAAAAAGGATTTTGCGATTTACACAGTTGTTGAAAAAAATTACTAAAAAGGATTTTTGAATTATAAATGGGGTGGGGAGAGTATGGCTAATATTGGAAATATTTGATAATATTTATAATATTATAGCAATAATTGGCTTCTTTGAAAAATGTTAAGGAAAAAAATCAAAAGTTTTAATTTTCTGAAATAACGAAAAGTATATTCCCTATAATCTGCACTTTTTAAATTATGTATATCGTATATTATTATATTTTATAGTTACGTCAAAAGGCATGTTTCAAAACGATGTTGAATATGGAGATATTTTATGGGCTCATGAACCCTAACTGAAGAAAGAAAATGAGGCATCAAAATGATCTCTTTATTGGTAATAATATAAACAATATACAAAAAATAAACCAATAATTGTTTAAAATATGTTATTTTATATTCTGTGTCTATCATTTAAAAGCATATATTTTAACGATATACCATAATTATATACGATATCAAATAAACATTATCAAAAAAAAAAAAAAAAAAAAAAAATTGAAAATTTGTTGAGATATGCGGGCGAGTTGTGGTACAAAATACTAGTTAAATACTACTGACTTAGCAGCACAAATGAGTGCCTGCATTACAGCTTTTTTAGCTCTTAGTAAAACTATTATATTATAAACATTTTATATTATATAATTAGAACAAACTAATCACAACGCAGAACTAAAAGCTAAGTCTTTTAAAAGGGATTTATTGAAATATACATGCAAAATATAGCAAAATATGTTTTTACTTTATATACAAAGCTTCCATGTTCATGTTTTTTACAGGAAATTTATCACTTGAAGCACAGTAAACGATCGATTAAGGCCCCTTTCTGGAATAAGTTCCCCTCCCGAATAAGGCCATATCCTTAAAAGCGATTTTGAATAATAAGCCCTTGCTATCGAATAAGCCCAGTAAGGGCTTATTCGATAGCAATTTCCCGTTATTTATATTTCGGTTGAAGGGATGAGAGAAAACTAAACCAGATTTAATTGATATCAAAATCCTTTTTTCAATATTTTACATTAGTTGCGATATTTGTTACAGTAGTAGTAGTAATATTCAAAAGTTGGATGTTTTCTTTTCTTTTCCAGTAACTTTCATGATAATACATTTGCAAATGTTTTGTTATATTATAAATGAAAACTAACCTACGGTACCAACGTCTATCCCGCAAGCTCTCTAACCGAAGCTCGTGATAAAGTTTAAATCTGGAAGTTTCTCTTATAGCTCCGGTTGTTGTAAGACAAGCATTGTAAGCATTGTACGGATTCAACGTTCAAAAAGCTTCATTATGAGGCTGACCATATATAACGCCGGCATAATTTAGATGGGGACGTATAAAAGATTTGTACAAAGTGAGCAAAGATTTTATAGGCAAAGTGCGAGAAAACTGTTTGTTAAGACCTGTACCTTTATTTGCATTAGAAATTCTATCATTTAGATGAAGGCCAAATGAATTATATATAGAATATAGGGTGCACTTATTTCATTTTGTTAAATTTGGTTAAAATTAATTACAACAATTTTAAGAATGATATGTTTTTTGATCTATCGAGATAGATAACACATAAATATTTCCAATGCTTATAATGTATATAAAAAATATATGAGTGACCTGTTTTTTTAGGGTTTCTTTATGGTTCTATGATAAGGTTTTAATCAGAAAAAAACATGTAAAAAACAATCAATAGGAAGTAGCAGAGTATGAAAAAAGCTTTCTTTGTAACTTCAATAAATCTTTTTTCAATGTCTTTTAGGTTTTCTTTCTCTTTTTTCGTTATTAATCTCAGATGATTTTTTTTTCCATTGTAGAAATTAGTTTTTTATTTTGCACCGTATAAAAAATGCCAAACTTGTTGAAAGCTGGTTCTAAATCACAAAATCAATCATTAAAAGCAATAGCAGCATAGTTAACACCTATTTCTAAAAAAATTTGCTGGACAAAAATACAGTTTTTAAAAAGATATGTTTAAAAGTGGAGTGGGAAATGGGAAAGAGGAATGCTTCAACATTCCACGGAATCCTTTTTTGAATTTCTCGGAATCCATCTACATTTTTTGGAATACTTTTTCGAGTTCTCCAGAATCCATCGACACTCCCCAGAATCATTCTTTAAATTCCCAGGAATTCAACAACATTATCAGGAGTCCATCGTTATTCCCTGGAATATTTTTTTGAGTTCCCGCAATGTATCTACATTCCCCGGAATCGTTTTTCGAATTCCCCGGAATCCAACAATATTCTCCGAAATTATTTTTTGAATTCCCGGAATCCAACGACATTCCCTATAATCCTTTTTTGAATTCTCAGGAAAAATTTTTCGAATTCTCCGGAATCCTTTTTGAATTTCCCGAAATGCATTTTTGAATTCCACAAAATCTAACGACTAAATTTCTGTGCGATTTTAACTTCGCGAAGGCCAAAAACCATAATTGTTTATTTCATTCTTTTGTTTTCAAACATTTTATATTTCTTTGTATAGGTATTTGGTTAGGGTAAATCCTCTAATTATAGGTAGCTTAAGTTTGCATTTTATTTTATTGCTTGTTAAAAAAAGGGAATATTTTGTTTGACAGACTTTGAAACTTTCAGGAAACAATAGATTTCCTGGTAGCCATAATGGACTTCGTTTCATTGATTCATTCATCCATTTATTTATTTAACGTTGGTAACGATTACATAGTTGTGCATGAATATAATTGTATATTATTAAACACTAATTATAGACCAACAAAATTTAAAAATTTTTTTATATGTAAATTATAAAATAATTAGCAATAAAACAAAAACACACAAAGAACTAATTAACGGCATAT